>JAJLWC010000043.1:0-78404 GCA_030674195.1 Starmerella stellata | reverse complement strand
ACCACCCTCGAGCAGCTTAGTTCAGTTCTTATGCATGAACTAAAGGCGTTGAGCTTGTACACATCTTAGTCACCCAAAGAACACACATGCAGATACGTTATGCATTAGTACCCTAAAAGGGAACAACTCTAATTAAACTTGGTGTGGCGATCAGGCAGGGTGCAACACGGGTCAAAATAAACTCCTTTACGGAATTAAATAAACGCCAAACCGGATACTCTCTAAATCGAACCTATTATATAAAAATGAATTGATGATCATCAGAACCGTTGCAGATCCCTATTCCCTTCCCCGCTTTTCTCTGCGCTTTCCTTCACCCCTCTCCCGTTCCTCGCCCTTTGTTCTAATATCAGTTTGGAATGACCTCTCATACACATACAGATGAGTAAAAGGGAGGGAAAAAGCTGTACGTCTACGTATGTTCCTGACTAATACACACATATATTACGTACACAATTTGACGTCATATAATATTGGCCCGAATTCCCTCTTTCTATCCGAAACTAGCTTTCCGACATTACGTTTCTTACCCGTACTTCGCCTTGGTTATTACTGACACTTACCAGTTAATTGTCAAAGGGACTACATCAGTATCTAATCGACATCCATTGCACTGCCAGATCAGTTTAGATCAGTTTACCTGTGCATTCTCCCTCCCCCGCTTCTTCCCGCACCTTATCCACGCACAGCCACGAACACCGTCAAGTGCGCACCATTTTGAAGCGAGCACCGAAAGCATACACATCGGAACGTACACGAAATCAATTTAGTGCACACATCCGCCTAGAATTGATCAGCAGTGGACACGACAACACGCTTAACCGTTATTGCAGTAATTCCCTGTGATCCAGCAAGTCTTAACCAAACACAAATACAAAGCCTGCTATGAGCGTAGGCGAAACCTTGAACACGATTTCCGATAACGCTCTTGACAACGGGGACATGTACTACACTGTCCCCCGGTACCTGAAGGCCAGTCCTGAAGACGACCAGTTTGCATTCCGCAACGAATTGTTCTCATCCCAATCCGACGAACCGTTTCAAAGAGACGTTTCATACCCCCCGTTCACAGTTCATGACAACATGGTGAACCAGGCATCGCGTGACCCGTATATCCAGCCGAAACACGAAGCTGTTTCGCCGGTCAACCGGGCCATGGATCCCGCAAATGCTGTTCCTGCAAACAATGGATCTAATGGTCCTAACGGCATTAGAAACCAGCTGCCGAGCAGCAGCAGCAGCAGCAATAGTGATACTGCCAACGCGAACACCCCAACCAATGCCGGTGCCGACACCTCTAACGGAACGAACGGAAACTCGCTATACCAGCCGCCATTCTCGGTAGATCTGGATATGGTTCGGCGCACAATGGTCGGAATCAACAGCATTCTCGGAGTCAAGCTCGGCGGTGCCGAAGTCGGACCGAGCTCGCTGCTCGATCTGCCGAACGAAGAGTCGAAAGACGCCGTTGCGAAAAGCGAGATGTCTCATTTCCGCGTTATTTGCGACGCATGTGGATACATCATTGTAAGCGTTGGCCGCGCCGTGCTTACAGCTGCCGCCGATGTTATTCGCGAAACAGCGCCTGCGAATGCCGCTAATTTCCGGCCTAAACCGCCTCTCAGAAAACGCCGAGCGGGAATTCTTGGCTTTAAAGAGCTTGCCTTGCGTGCAGGCCTTTCGCCATGGCATTTTCACCGCGTGTTCCGGTACATCACCGGCGTGACGCCAAAGATATACGGCGAGGCGTTGTGGGAGTACCTTATGATTGAGGCTAATTTTGATCTTGATAATGAGGACCTGCTTCTCGTGAACTACATGAACAAAGAAACGAACGCAAACAACGCAAATGGCGGCGCTAACGACACCGGCAACGGCCGCAACAACCACACAACCATCCACAACACTATTAACGCGAATTCCAATTCGTCCCCTAACCATAACAACAGTAACGGCAATCACGCTGACAATAAAACCATCAGCAACATCATCAACAACAACAACAACATCGGCAGCGGCAACGGCGGCAATGTCGCTAATGCCAACACCAACAGTCCTAACAACGGCAACGGTAACAATGGTTCTGCCAAATCCGTCAATAATAACGGCGGCAGTGTTTCTCCTGTCAACAGGAGGTCTCCTAAACTTGCCGGCATCGATTCTCCCCCCCGATCCGAGTCGCTCTCTGGAGACAGAGCTGCGCCTTTGGCCGGGTCTGTGCCTGCTGGACGCGTGCGTAAGACTAATAGTCTTTCTCGTGGTGCTTCCTCGCGCTCGCGTACCAGAACGCACTCTCATGCCCATGCTGTTAGTCTGAGCACTTTTGCGCTCGAGAACAACGGCGAGCAGGGTGTTGCACGTGGACGGTCATTCAGTTCGCATAACCGCCGGCCTCGCGTCCTTTCTAACAACCACGACGATGATCCTCGTCGTAAGCTGTCTTTTAATCTGGATGCGCGTTTACAGCCTTCTGATTTGTTTGAAATATCTAAAGAAACTGAAACGTTCCAGGATACACCGGTTGAAGAGACACCTGATGTTGCTGCACTGAGTTTACAACAGCAATTGAAAGGCGATGCGCCTTTTGACATCCAGTTTTACAACGGGATGGGACAAAATTACGGCTACGACCGTGACTTGGCCCGTGAGTTCGATGATTTCACTCAGCAAACACAGCAAACGCAACAACAGCACCAGCAACACCAGCAACACCAGCACCAGCACCAACAACAGCACCAACAGCAACAACAGCACCAGCAGCATCACCAGCAGCATCACCAGCAGCAGCAGAATCAGAATCAGAATCAGAATCAGCAGCTCCAACAGCAGCATCACCAGAACCAGCTCCAGCATACTGGAAACACGCATACTCGGGTGACCCCCCTCTCAATTCAGCAACAAGCCGTGGCTCAGCCTATACATATTGATGACCCCAATCGAGCTAACGGGCTTGATTTCGAGATCGACTTCGCTTCGCGTCCTGCACCATTAGGATCGTTTGACGAGCTTGCACGCGATGCTTTCTACAACTACGACAAACCCGCTTCCAGGGGACAGCCGTCTGCATCATCAGTGCCGTCAGTGTCTTCGGTTATGCCGGCTCCTGCTCGTTCGTCTATTCATGAGAACTTACAGCGTGAGCTGTTGAATGATAATTTCCATGACGACTTGACGTTGAATGTTTTAGACGAGCTCCCGACATCGTTCTACTCGAACTCTGAAGACAGGACATGCTTCGACGCGCTTAGCGGCCCAGAAGAGCATGCCCTCAACACCGCACCGGGACTCATGGCATGGCATGAACCTACAGATACATTGAACTACCCATTTTAGCTGGTCAGCAAATAATACTACTAATAATTAGCATCCCTGTATAATATATCTAAATGCCCTCCACAAGAATTCTATAGTATTCATTAGGTTAGGTGTGTCATGTATATGCATGGTGTGTGTAGGCATAGGTATATGTAGGTATTCAGTGGAAGAGCGGCTTGTCGGTTAGGCGGCAACATGGATGCTGGGCTGAGAGTTACCTTACGTTTACCTGTCCGGGCAACTCGTGGCCGTAACGTGCGTACCATTTCCTCAACCTCTCTTCGTCCTCGGCTATTTGCGCCTTGCTTTTAACGAAATATTTGCGCGGCTGGTCGACCATTTTAAAAGCGACACGCTGCGCCTCTTCAACACTGTCGCACACATCGTCTTGGTTCACTACTCTGAGCTTAGTTTCTCCTTCGTGGTACCCTTCTAAGGCAAAATGGGGTATCTGTGGGCTCATAGGCTCTAAACTGCCCATTGAACTCTCGCTATCGGATCTCGTTAGCGAAATGCCAGGGGAGTGGCATTTACGCGTGTACATTTGCGTATAGTTTGGTTCGTACTCAAAATTGGAAGGCGAACGGGTATGCAAAGACTGCGGTCTCTGGATGCTCGAGCTTCTGCTGCGGGACCGAGGACTGTCGAAAGAACTGTCTTCAGCATTGGCAGCAGAAACTCGTCTCACTAAATGCGGAGGCACTTTGGGGGGAACTCCAGCGTCTATAAACAAGGCCTCTTTAGGCACATAGGCCGAGGCGGCTCTCCTACGGTACAGTCTCATCGAGGGCTCGCGGGGGATTGAATGGGACAAATGTGATAATTGAGTAGTTACACTCACTGGTTCATCAATTGGGTTCTTTTCTAGTTCGGGGAACGGTGTCGATGGCAGGCTTTTGGAACCCTGGACTTTAGCGTTGTTGTGGTTCGTGTTTTGGTCTGTGTTGTTGTTGTAATTGTGGCTGTTGTAGTCATTGTGGTTGTTTATGTGTATGTTTTTGTTGTTGTCATTTTTGTGGTCGTTTTTGTGGTTGCGGTTTGCAACATTCTCATTCTCATTCTCGTTCTCATTTTCATGTCTATTTTCGTTTTTGTGCTCAGATTTTTGTGTGTGCCTCATAACTGAAACACGACTCGGCATTGACGCAGATCTTCGTGCAAGGACAGTTATAGCATCCTTTGTGTCATTCACGTTCGTTGGAAGAAGCAATGGCACTTTTTCAAAGTCGAGTATAGGCGCGGGAGCAGAGAACCTCTGGGTATCTACACTGCGGTCCGGTTTATGGGATGTACTGAACAGTCGTTTGGTTAATTGCATTTGGCCATTTAAAACATAATTAGAGACAGAGATATTGTAATGGTATTATTTAAAAAAAGTGGCAGGTTCAATTTAGAGCGTGTGCGCGGAATATGCAGGGTTTACCGCCAGATGCACCAGCCACACTCAGTTATTAGTGCGTATCATGTCGGTGCAGGTTTAATTAATACCACAAAAAGCTATGTAATTAACGCCGGTCAGCATCTTGCACGCTTGTAGCGCTTGTAAGATCAACATATTATTAATCAGTACACTAAAAAGAAATTGAAGCAGTGCTGAATACTTAGTTATGCATGGCTGTGGTAGAGACTGCGAGCGTTAGTGCACCCATAAGGTGGTTACAGACGTTACCGGTGGCTGGAAATGCGAAACCAGTACCATAATAGCTATCTATTTATCTGTTTCCTCTCTTCTCCATAATTCTTTTCTTTCTCAACTTGTAATTGTCGCTTAAAGGCTATCAGAATTGGATTTATGTCCTCCAAACGTTAACAAATCATCTTCGCGAACAGTATTAATATCTCCTTAACCAAATAAACGATTTAAAAATACCCGTATATACGCTTATTACTGTGCAAGCCACGCCAACCGTTTCATGTGACGGCGACTTTCAGAGGCGAACGCAAAAGGTCATTACAAAGCAATCACGATTAATCGCATAAGTTAAAACGATGAATTATTTAGATTTAAAGTGTGGTTGCACAAATCATAAAAATATCAGGTCCGTCACAGTATAGTCACAATTCTGGCGCAATTATTACATTGATGTTCAATAATAATTGGTACTGGATCAATAGGCCAATCATCTAATATTTGTACTCTTAGTCTCTCTTTACCTCCTTCCTCTCATACTTGCATCCTCTCTTCTCTTCTTCCCAAGACCAGAACTTACTTGAAGTGACGTACACACAAACAGTCACAAACAGTCACATAGATCAGATACGGTTTACATAGGCATATGCCTTACGCTTATACATACGCTTATACAGATAGAGATGTACCCTTACATGAACCTATACTGATGCATGTATAGGATACTGATAGATGCCGCGCCTACGCCCCGCGATGCTTACACCAACACTAATATACTATTAGTACTACTATAACTATTACACACTATTGCATGCTTTCGCACGCGCAAATAAACTAAACGGCCTGCATGCTGCGCATGCGAGCACACACACGTATGCATACATAAACGCCTTCACACAGATACGCGTTCAGATCCCGGGTTCCAATATAGACACATTTAAGCCAGTGTCGTCATTACCTAATAGTCACAACACCATCCTAGCGCCTAGAGCCACGGCGCGCATTAGACAACCATTTTATATAACTTTTTTGGTCTTCCCACTCTAGGACCTGTACATCACAGTTTAAATACCCCCCACCTGAACACCGTCTTCTGATGTCGCAAAATGGTCCTAACTCGAGCAGCGCGGCTATTCTGATGAAGCAGTACAAGGAACTCACGAACCCCAAAAGGGCCATACCTTCATTCCACATATCGTTGATCGACGACGACATTTACCATTGGAATGTGGGCGTCATGATCCTGTCGGAAGACAGTCCTTATCATGGCGGCTACTTCAAAGCCAAGATGGATTTCCCCTACGATTACCCATTCTCACCTCCGACGTTCAGGTTCACGCCTGCTATCTTCCATCCCAACGTTTATAGGGATGGAAACACTTGCATCTCGATTCTGCATCAACCAGGAGATGCGACGAGTGGCGAGCCTGATCGCGAGACCTGGAACCCCGTACAGAGCGTGGAAAGCGTGCTAATATCTATTGTATCACTACTTAGTGACCCGAACGTTAACTCGCCAGCGAATCTAGACGCTGCTGTGGCCTGGCGCAAAGATCGTGAAACTTATAACCGTCAAGTCGCTGAAGAGGTCGCAGCCTCGAGGAAAAACATCCCGCCCGGATTCGAAATGCCAGTGGCCGTGGAAAAAGCATATGTATCGACACACCCGGACGCTAAAGAGGAAGTGGTCGATGACGATTTTTGGTACGAAAGTAACCAATCTGAGGACGATGACGAGTACTCTGACGATTGAGTTCGTTAGCCCTTTGCTCTTCGCACCTTTGAGGGTCGTGCCTAGAGAGGCAAACCCCTTCTTCTAACCAGCAACTAGAAATGAATTTATTTAGGAGACTGAGGGTAAATACAAGGGGCAAATCTAGCAGAGAACAAAAACAAGAACTAAAACACGCCCACAAAAAATTAGCATATTAATATTGCGATGTAATTGCAAGCTTGAATTCTTTTTTACGATAAGGCTGTTATGAAAGTCTACACTTTGACACTGGTTTATGTAGTGCGATTGAGTCATTGCGATTGAATCATTGCGATTGAATCTTGAATCGGTTGGTTCAATATGTACTGGGATGAGGTCAGGTGTCCATTGTCCGTATATCAGCAGGCAGTTTACGTGATGCCGAGGTTCATTAATAGCCGGTGTCTAAGGTGTATTTCTTCATTTGTTGATAGATGTATTTAAAACCGCCCCAAATCGACGAACCGAATGTCCAGTTCCTGGTTGAGAACAACCGGAATGCTGAGTGATTAATAGGGCGTCACTGAGAACGTCACCGCAAGTAGCTGTCATTGGTTCATTGGTTTACCGGCGTCACTTTTAACACGTACTAATTTAACACGGGTAACCGTATCACGAAATGTGTAAATAGCTTAGTACTCGAATACTACTAGATGCTCCTAAGTACCGTTAAATGCCAATAAACTTGCTATTATAGTGAGACAATTGAGTCCGATAGATTGTGTTTCAGTTTACCCAGCTTTACCCACGTTTGAACTGGGCTTTATTAGCAGATCACCGCGCCATTACCGGGTATGACCAAGCATAACCATGATCACCGGGAGTTGCGTGATTATACGCTGACAACGTTCTCGGATGCGCCATTTCTCCACAAAAACATGTTACAAAACTCCAAAAGTTCCTCCTACCTCTTAATCTAAACTCTTTTTTTCTGCGCACAGTCAACGTAAAAATAAGTTTCAACCTTGATCCCAGTGTACTTCGTGAAACATGGTAATAATCGCAGACTAAATGCGCGATACGGCCAAATCGGAAACCCACTTGGTATTTTTTTGTTCGCCCGTGCGCACCCCTATTAGCGGTTTCTATTTAGGGGATCAGCTGGGTATAAACGCTCACGCGTGGCTCCGAATTCGCGCCTTTTGTTTCTTCACTTCTATGCGGCAAACGATGCATGCATATGATGTTAGGGTCAGTCTACCATACTGGATGCATGCATATGCGATACGATATCAAGAAACAGCCCTTGTTTACCACCACAATATTGAATGCAGTATTTCTCCTTCAAGAATGAACATATGCAGCAAAAAAAGCACCAACCTGGATCGCGGAAGATGGTGATTAATTAGAGCTAGCAAGATCACACTTCTGCCACTAATTCGTGATGCCCAGTCTTCTTAATCGAACCGACGTACACAAATATTGGCTCTTTCTCCAGTTTTTATGCAATATGAAGTAGGGATCCCAAGTGAAGACCTAACCCCGTGATTAAGCACTACGAAACAGAATTAAAACGGGATATGCACACAACTGCATCAGCGTATCGTGAACCTTCAGACCTCTGTAACTGACTGAAAAATGGCTGAATTGCCACGAAAGGAGCCAATGTCACCAGAAGAACCGTTCTTCGAGCCGACAGAGGATCTAGAAGACGAGAGTTATGAGGATTCAGACAGTATCACGACATACTCTTCAATCGCTCCCGATCACGCCGATTTAGGTCTAGTAGATGTGCTGGATGAAAGACTGTTCACAGACAAAAAGGAAGCCGTACCCAAGGCCGTTGATGGGACTTCCACCTGTATAGCAAAACCACTCGAAATACCGATACGAAGGCTTAATACAGGCGCCACGTGCAGCGGATTCGGGTACGGCACTGGCGGTGAAGGAAAGGCCACACCCGAAGAGCTATATAGAGCATTGCAAGTGGCCATCAATGCCGGATACCGCACATTCGACTGTGCGCCTTTTTATCAGGATGGGAACGTCGAGAGAATACTGGGAAGAGCAATCCTCGATACGGAAGTTCCCAGATCCGAGTTTTATATCACTACCAAGGTATGGCCGACCTTCGCTCGCAGTCCTGAAGAGTCCTTAGACTTATCAATCAAAAACTTGAAGCTTGACTACGTTGATTGTCTCTTGTTGCATTGGCCAATCCCATTACGAAAAGTCGACGATGACCCGTATGCAATAGGCGGGGTCTGGGACTCTACCTGGGACTTCATTAAGACATGGGAAATCATGCAACGTATTCCCAAATCCAAAGTACGGTCAATAGGTGTATGCAACTTCACAATCAACAGACTCCGGCTTCTCCTGGCTTCTCCAACGACCACGGTCGTGCCTGCTGTTCTCCAAGTGGAAGGACACCCCGAGCTTCCTCAAAAGAGGTTATTAAAGTTCTGCGAGGAACGTGGAATCCAAGTCTTTTGTTTCTCACCATTGGCCCAGGGCCAAGTTATGAACACGACAATACTACGCATTGCCCGGAAATACGGTGTAGACTCAGGCCAGGTGGCTTTGTCTTGGGCAGTCATGCGTGGAACTGTTCCGCTGCCTAAAAGCGTCAACTTGACGCGTATTCGAAGTAATATCAAACTGATTGAGCTCGACCAAGATGATCTGAGGCATCTCGACTCGCTAGGAAAGGTTCCTAGGCGTATCATTAATCCCATAATCCTCTTTGGCCACGACATTTTTGAGAACAACGCGGATTCTTATGATTTATCCGACTTCTCAACGAGCTACTCACACGAGGACCTGCAAACGGTCACTGCGATGCCCAGGAAACGGCACCGCGTTTAAGGGTTTGAAAAACAGTTTATTTTTGATCCTTTCCATTCTCATTTTATCATCTTTATACTCATTCTTTATTCATTGTCTCTCTACCATTTGCTTTTTTCACCTTTGCACAGATCTCATCGGCTTGGCATGCCACACACCTCAAATTATCCTTCTGGTGTTCATTTTAACATTTAAAATAGCACACGCGTAAGGTGAGGATCTGGTAAAACGAGGTGCCAATATCTAATTTTGAGATTTGCACTGTTTCAGCTCGCAGAGTTCATTTAGGGAATATATATACTTAGATGCAGTTAAAAAAATAATATTTTGGTATGTGCGTGCGTTGAAAATTTTGCGTCAGGCATAGGATGTTTTACTTTCCTGTCTTTGATTTTTTTTCGCACGTACGCGTGTGCATGCACAAATTTAAGGCGCAGGTTTTAGCCTCAGCTTTGTGGTACACCCTTGATGCACATTACGCCACGGGCGTCAGGGTACGCGTAATATCGGACGCGTTAGGGTCAGTAGAGTAAACGTAAACAAATAAGTACGATGGCTGCGATCAGCCACAAAGCCAGGAAAAACGGTAATATCGAACTGTTGGAATAGGAAACATGGACCGAAGGGGTAATTGGTGCTGGACAATTGTTTAAGATAGGTAAAATTGAAATATATAGTATCTTTATAAGTTTTGATAAATGCTGAAATAAATAAATAAGAACGCTCTACTACCACTGCGAGGTTTGCGTCAAATCATCCGAACTGACATAGTGGACTCCACCGGGACTAGAGGCATACTGAGCACTGCTGGCTGTGTCTAAAGACCCGTCGGACTTGGATTTCACCTGAGTGTCGATCCAAGTGTAGTACGGCTTGTTGTTCGCAAGTGCGGCGTAGGTCTGCTGAACACGCGTGGTACTGCTGTCAGAATCAATCGTGATAGGAAAATTATAAGACCATGAGAAGCTGTACAGACCAGAAATCTGCGCACTGCCGACACTGTTCTGGTACAGATTATCCGAATTGGTGTTGTTGTATGCAAGGTTCTGAGACCACTGGACGGTCTTCTGTTGACCGTCAATAATCAATTGAGCAGAGTTGGAAAGACGGTAATTGGCAATGACAGAGCCAGATGTAGATGTTTTGTTCGTTAAAGAAGGTGTGGAGATACAGCCCGAGTTGACTTGGCCGGAAGTAGCCCATGTCATGAGATTCATACTGAGAATCCAAGAATAAGGGATTGTGGCTCCATTGATACCATTGACGATCTCAAGTCTCACTTTAGTGCTTCCATCCCACAATGCAGGCAGAAAGGGGGTGATATCGATAAAGTATGCAGGGATGTCAAGGGCACGAACTCCAACAATAGGTTTCCAGAGGTAGGGATTAAGACCTCCTGTGAAAATAGTGGGGAAGGGAGAAACAATTCCCGCAAGTGAGTCGTTCAAGTAAACATTGATGAACCGAGAAGGGCCGGGATTAGAACCCGTCGCCTGCCACCAAAATTCGTCGTCGCCATTAGAGCTGGCAAAAATATGCAGGAGTGCGCGATTAACACTGCGGTCAAGGGGACCCACGTTCGAAGAGGCCTCTTCACTAGGAACATTCCAGACGGACGTGTCCTTGGCCCCAGAAGTTTTGAGAGCAGTGATCGATGAAGGCAGGTTGTTCAGGTCAACGGCCCAGGTGTCATCACTAAGAGGAGCAGCACTGGGATCATCATAGTAGTGGGCAATTAGAGTAGCTTCAAAGACACCATCAAGGCCTCCATCCACTAAGTTCTGGAAAATGAGATTGATGGTGTGAGAATCATGGAAAAGAGTGGTGTAGTGACTGACGTCCTTTCTGGCAGACCAGCTCATGCCTTTGGAATCTGGCTCAGGAGTAGAGGATCTCCAGATTTCCATATTATCAAAGAAAAGCATCACCAAACGGTCATAGTTACTGCCGGTAGTGTTGACGTTCAATTCCAACACAACGCGGTTGAAACGGTTGGCATCAATACTGGGACTGAAGCTAACAGCCGTCGGTTTATTCCATGAGCTGGAGAACTCGTAGTTAGATATAAGAGTCTGTGACTCGACGAGGTTGTCGTAAAGGAAGTCATCAGAGGTTGAGACAGAGTACTCTGAGGCTGCCTCAACATGAAAAAAGAGATTGGCAAGTAACGCGAATAAAGCGAGCATAACGATGGACTTGGTCTGAGCGGCCGGCAAAAAACTATATGGATGTGGACATCCACGATGTTTATATACCCATTACCCACCAGATGGTGATTAGAGCACCCCTAGACCACTTGCATTAATTATGAGAGTATTAAAGGGTTAGGTAAAACACGTACTCCCGAGCTCAAGTACATTGTAGTCTGGAAATACTATAAAAACGGGATGTAAAAAGATAAAATTTTCACCAGATCCTATGCGTCATATGATTGCTTAATCCTATCTCATCCGGTGTTTTGATCCTAGGCTGGACACTTGCACCATGTCCTTGCAACGTGGGAGATTAAAGCCAATACATCTAGATCTCGGCTCTAGGGTACTTGCATCTCCTGCAGATGTGCTTCTTTCATGCATGACATGTAGGTATCGAAGGGGGAGGGGGTTGGCCACAAACTATGTCCTGCCACCGGGCACAAGTTTACGCTAAAGCAATTGTAAATATTGATATATCGAAATTATTAATTTGTTGAATTACTGGCATTTGAACGAACTGTATTCTATCACTTTTGACCAAATACGCGTGCTAAGGGTATAGCCGATAATGACGTCGTTTAGTAGGAGAACGGAGGGAGGGGAATGGGATTATTTACATGCACCACACAAAACACGACATGCGCACATGATCTCAATTATCATTTGCTGAATGTCATGGGAAAAGATCCAATATTAACGATTAAGTACGATAGAAATAATAACTAACCAAATGTGCCTCATTTCGATGAGCACAGGTAGCAGAATAATCTGCACGTTACACGCACACACGATGACACTACCCTTGCAAGCATGGAAATTACGTACAATCATTAAACTCTATTGTAATGAATGTCGCGTTCTGTGTTCTCGATAATGCATCGGACTTATAACCGTTTTTAAAATAGAATTAGAGTGTTGAAATACTTAATTGCGAAGTTTAGTGGTCGAAAGCTATCTATTATTTTGTTATCTACCTCTTCCACCCCGGCCTCTGCCGCCTCTTCCGCCTCTTCCGCCTCTTCCGCCGCGTCCTCCACGCGATTTGCCGCGATTAGACATTTGGGCGATCTCCGCAGCTGATACATGAATACCGTGCTCTGATGCTTTGCCGATTGCATTAATTTTCAGGCCCTTGTCTCGTGACCGGTTTTTGGATTTGGTGAACCGTTCTTTGGCAAGAATAATTCCGGCTTCACGGGCTTCTTCTTTGGTCTTTTTGACTCTAGATCCTGAACTTTTCTTAATTCCTACAGCCATTGCCTGCGGCATCCTTTGTTTTTGTTGAACTCCACCAGCGCGAGCTAAACGATGTTCCATAATTTTTAAGCGACTTTTACCCACGTTTTCCAGCGGGTCATTGGCGCCGCTGATGTCTGCGCCTGAAAATTCCTGGCCCTTTGGCCGTTGTTGTAAAATATGTGACTCGTCAATCATGCGTTGCAATGCAAGGTCGTTTTGCAAATCGTCTTTGTCCTCCTTTTTATGAACAACAGCGAACTCAGTATCGTCTTTAGGCGCGCCTGCAGTCATGAACTTTTTTCGGTTATGCGCGATCATTGATAATTCCTCTTTTTGTGTACTTTCATTATGTTTAATAGTTTTAGGTCCCTTTTCATCCTCTTCCGACTCAAACCCTTGAAACTCCTCTTCGGGGGTTTCTTCTGTTTCCTCGTCCGCACTCTTCTGTGGCTCTGAAACTTCTGCGGTTTCCACTACGGGATTGCTCCATTCCGTGCCGAACTGTGCCTCAAAAGCTTGTTTCAACGCATCCATATTATTGTAGCAGATTTTCCACCTTAGATGCACACCAGATATTAGTAGGCACATGTACATACTATTATATAATATTATTTACATGGATGCATTGGCGCGCCAGCTGTACATTCAGGGAATCCCCTGTTAATATGTCAAATTACTCTTAATGTATATGTAACCCATCGAAATTCTATACAAGTCATTGAAAAAGAATAATATGTGCCTTGTGTCGAAATATGTTTGCACACAATGTCTGTGATAAGATCTTGACTTATGCAGACATCAGTCATCTGCGTGGTAGGGTGTGCTCTCTCTCCATGCAAAAAAAGGGCTAGCCACAAATCAATAGATGTCGGCAGTTTGATCTTATCGGTTAATTCGTTTCTCCAGTTTTTTTACTGAACGATCGGTATGAAAAAGGGTAGCCATTGCTGCGCCAGAGTTAATTGAGACACAGTTAGATTGGTGACAGGTACCCCTAATATTATTAGGTGTGCTCAGCCGACATAACTCGTGCGCCCGAACTTATATAGATCATCACATATATCTTCAGTTTCACAGTTGATTATACACGTATTCTCAGATCTCTTTCCCACGTGCATGCATAGATCGCGCAGACCTTAGATCGACGAACCCTGATCGTGTAAGTTCAGATCTCAATGTGTGTAATTTCCTATCTCTACGTGTAACCTCGGGTCTCTCTGCGTTATGTACACCTGGATGTACGGGTTATAAAACGGATAGAAGACCCTTATATCCATGCATGCATGTACAGAAAAATCAAATGCTGAAATCAAATGCTGAAATCAAATACCGAAATCAAATACCCGAATGCTGAAATCAAATGCTAAAGTTAGATAAATGAGCCAATGGAATCACAGAAGGACCTGGTCTATTTGATAATATGACTAGGAATAGTGCTACACATGTGGCAGGAGCAGGTCTAGATATATTTATAAGGGGATGCCGCGATATTATTCATCTGAATGTCGACTCGTCATAGTAAGTTTGTAGGCTGTATTGATCTGCACAACGGGCAGGTCAAGCAGATTGTTGGGTCTACGCTGCAAGACGATGCGAGCAAACTGAAGACGAACTTTGTTGCTAAGCACGATTCCGCGTACTACGCTCAGCTGTATAAAGAGAACAATGTACAGCACTCGCACGTAATCAAGCTCGGCCCCGGGTGCGACGAGGCAGCCGAAAAAGCGCTTCAACAATGGCCTAAAAACCTGCAGATTGGAGGCGGAATCAACGCCGACAATGCGAAAGCGTGGCTGGATAAAGGCGCGTCTAAAGTGATTGTCACCTCGTTTCTGTTTCCGGGTGGCAGTTTGGACGTTGAAAGACTTGTTAATCTGTCGAAAGCTACTGGAAAAGAAGGGCTGGTAATCGACCTGAGCTGCAGGCGAGTAGAGAACGGCTGGGTAGTCGCAATGGACCGGTGGCAGAGACTTACAGACTTCGAGTTAAATAAAAAGAATCTAGATTACTTGAGCCAGTTCTGTTCGGAATTCCTCGTGCATGCAGCTGATGTCGAGGGATTATGTCAAGGCGTCGACGAGGAACTGATCCAGAAACTCGCTGAATGGTCGCCTCTGCATGTCGTTTACGCAGGTGGAGCGAAATCAGCCGAGGACTTGAAACGCGTAGATTCGCTGAGCAAGGGCCGCGTCGATTTGACGTACGGAAGCTCTTTGGATATTTTCGGAGGTAAAGTCGGTTTTGCTGAATTGGTCGAGCTCAATAATAAAGACTAGTATTAATGTGTAGTGTTCCGTATACACGAGCGTATTTTTTTTTTTAATAGCGTCCAAACGTCTGAACCGTTTTATACCGTTTTTCCCCTGGGTTTGTACAGGGTTATCTTAAATACACAATTCATTTCCTCCATCGCGCTCGCTTCATATAGCTTCATATAGCTTCATATAGCTTCATATAGCTTCATATAGCTTCATATAGCTTCACATAGCTTCATATCGCCTCGTCTTGTCTCATCGCTCTTTTATTGCAGTCCTTTTTCGATTCTGCATTGATAAATTAATTTTTCAAAGTAAAAAAGAGACTACCATCCGATCTCCTCTTCTGTTTTACTCAAAGCCAACGCGATCTCAGCAAGCTTCGTTTCCAATACTCCAATACCCCTTTCAACAACTGTATCCGGAGCCAATTGGCCTGTAGTTTCAACGTTTAAATAGAACCTGCTGGGTTTAGCGTTGAAATCGAACTGATCGCGCTCAGTCGGCGGGTCTTCGTACTCGCAGTTCTTGGATTTCGGCCACTCTGCATCGGCATCGACTTCGTACCACAAATCCGTATGCTGGAGTTTGTTCCACGGGTCGTACTCGAACGCGATGCCTGCGCACGGCGCCCACTTTGCGTGCTCTTTAGCAATACCCTTCTTCGCAATGCATCTCACGCGGAGTTCCTGGTTTTTGCGCAGTCTAGCTATGAGAATACCGCGAGGGTCTGTTGCTGACTTTACTGGTCTGCCTATACTCTCGTCTGCGCGCGCTGGCACTTCAACAACCATATCGCTGCTGTAGACGTCCATCGTGCCGTCTGAGCTGCACACAGCGTTCAACGAGAGAACGACGCTGCATTTATCACAGTAAACCTCGCAATCGCAGTCACGGGTGTACTCAAGCTCGGTTGAAAGCCTGCTATCGAGCGGGATCAAACCAAGACGATGCGAAAGAAACTCGTCGGCCAGCACGCTGGTGTTCGCCTCGACCTCAACGAGATCTATGGCGATAGTGGGGATTTCTGCGAGGAAGACACGTCTTAACGCGTTCGCGACCGAAAGGTCGACGTTCTCGAGCACAAAGTCGACACTGTCTTTACCGGCTTTACGAACCGTCACTTCGGGCGACATGCTTGGTAATCAGTTTCGATCTTCCTGCATATTATATGCTAATCAATCCACATATAATGGTACTATGAAGCTGCACCACAAACTTACTGTGCCACAGAAATTTGGTAGCATAGCATACAATTTGGTAGCATATACTACAATGCTACAAACGCATAGTAGCAAGCAGTAGACACCCCTGGAAGATAAATTGAAATTTTTACTACACCAAATCGAATGAAATTTAACTCATCCTGATCCTGAAGTCTGTAGTCTGTAGTTTCGTATACATCTCTATACCTATGAATGATATTAACGTGGTATTATTTGTTTAGTTTTGTTCGTTCAAAGAAATTCTGGATATCGACGCCTTTCTTTTTTCAGTTAGGAGTCGGGCCAATCGACTGGATCCGGCCGCGTGAAAACACCTTGCCCAGTTTCCGCTTCTCGCCGCCGTCTAAAGACTCGACGGTGTCGTCCAGCACGAGGTTAAAGAACCGGTCGTACGAAAGAAGCGTTCCTTCCAGCACACGGCCGGTGCTGAACTGGATAGTCATTTTAGTGCCGATTTTCGACTCGAGGTCCAGAATAGGGCCCTTGCGCGGTCGTACTTCTCCGAACCATGGAACGAACGTTTTTCTCGGTTCTCCCTCTTCTTTAGCGCCTTTATTGCTGGCCGTTTCTTGGTCTGCCTTCTGCTGCTTCTCTTGACCAGACATGTTGATTATTAATGCCTAATACCTGATACCTAATACCTGATACCTAATACAAAATTACCTGAACTGTGTGGGTGGCCAGGTTCAGCATAAAACAATGCAAGTTCTAGTAAAAAGCTCGCTAGTCAACGGGGACAGGATCGTCCAGCCAGAATGGACATGCGAAACTCTTAAATCGAAACTCGAGTTCGTTACTGGAATCCCGCCTGAACACCAGCGGATCTTAATAGAAACTAATGGCGTCAAAAGAGAATTCTGGGATGGGAAACTAGACTCAATGGGTTTAAACCCCAACAGCGTTATCGATGTCGAGGACACGCGTCCTGAGAACGAGCAGCTGGCGTTCGAACCTACTGAGAAGTACGAGATGCCGTTAGAAGAGTACGAACGCAGAGACAATACTTTGCTAGCATGGAAACGCAGGAACATGCTCGGCAGGTTCAAGAACGATGCCAGACATGTCGATCCTGTCAGTGTGAGCGACGACACGCCGTTGACAGTAAAGTTAGGAGACGAGTGTATAGTCACTACTAGCGCAAACGAGTTACTGCGTGGTGAAGTCGCGTTTATTGGCGAAGTGCCAACTGTCGAGCCCGGAATCTGGGTCGGTGTGCGGTTACCAACGCCTAATGGAAAAAACAACGGTACCGTTCGTGGAATGCGGTTATTCGATGCTGAACCCAATCATGGCATTCTTGTGCGCAGCCGGTCTGTTCGCCCTTTGAATGACGATGAACAGGAACTTTGAATAGAAACTATAAACAGGCAATGCAAACAGGCAATGTAAACAGGCAATGTAAACAGGCAATGTAAACAGGCAATGTAAACAGGAATTGTAGATGTATGTAAGGCACGCATAATGCGTATAGGGTTATGCCGGTGGATGCAATCTGTAGATCTGGATGTATGGGTGGTTAGTAAGGTTTCCGGTGGTACAGTATATAAATTAGTTAGACCTTGCCCTGCCAATTTACGCGTTGAGTGATGCACATTTGCGAAGTTAGGTTGAACAACTTCCTTTCGTATAAAGGAGACGAAACAGCTGCTGATCTCAGTCCGCGCGTCAATGTCGTTGTCGGGCGTAACGGGTGCGGAAAGAGCAATTTCTTTACCGCGATCCGGTTCGTTTTGAGCGGGATGGACGACTTCCCGTCTTACAGCGAGTTCCGGTACTCCGGCCCTGGCAGTAACTTCGACAACGCGACAGTGGACATTGTGTTTGCAAACGCTGCTGAACGGTTCGTCAATCTCGGCGACCGCGTCGTTATTACTAGAGAAGTCGTAGACTCTACGTCGCGGTACCTTATTAACGGCAAACAAGTCACTAAAACGCGTATCCGGTCAGTCCTCGACGTCGCAGGGCTTGCATTAGGTCTCAACACTCTATACATTATCCCTCAGGGCCGGGTCGCAGAACTGGCAACAGCTACCGACAAAGCGCGCCTTGAGAAGTTGCTGGCTGTTACTGGCGTTCTGACGTTCGAGAAACAGATCAGCGAGGCTGGGAAAATGCTGGATTCTAGTGAGGCTAATATGCGCACAGTCTCGCAAAAACTGGAAGTGATCTCGTCGAATTTGAATAAGTTCAAACAGGACGTTAATAAACTCAATGAGTACCTTGAAGTACAATCAAAACTCGCCAGCGCCCAGTTCTTTTGTTTGAAACTGCAGATCAGGAAATCCGAGCTTGTTTCCGAAATGGGGAAAGACGATTTAAAGGCTCTGGACGCCCGCGAAGGAGAAAACGTATATAACGAGATCCGAGAGTTACAGGAACTGTCTAGCCAGTTGCGAGTCCAGATTTTGAATTTAGAAGCCGAGCGCGATAGGATTCGCGTTGATTGCCGGTCAGAATCGGCTTTGCTGGAAGACAAAGCGAACACACTGGCATTGGCCGAACTGGCACTAGCCCAGCGCTCAGTGCCGCCTTCTCAGGGTTCAGACAGGATGAGCAGCAATACAATTTCAGGATTGGCTACTCAGGAAGACGTCGAAGTTGCCAAAGCACGACTTCAAACGGACCAAGAGTCGCTGGCTAATCTGAAGCTTGAAATCGATGTCCTTGACGCGCAAATCCGGTCTTTGAAATTGAAACAAGGCCGGTTCGAAGAACTCGGTGATTCGAATTCTGACGACCAGCAGCAGAAACATATTCTGGACCTGAAATCGTCTGCTGATAAACTGCAAGAGCAGATCAATAAATTACAAGCTTCAATTAAAGAACTGGAAGCAGCTATTAAAGAGAACACACGCCAAATCGAGATTGACAGGTCGGAGTACCACGATATTTGCCGGGAGTACGACCAGAGCGTGCTTGAAGAGAAACAGGCGAAACAGGCCCAGATGGAGCGAGAAAAACAGCGCAGTTTATCGTTTCAAAACGCGCGCAAAGCTGAACTTTCAAGCGCGAGCTACTTCCAAATCGCCGAAGAAACGTCGGCAGGACTGCAGTTCGCTAAAGCCAGAGCCGTTTCCGGAGTCAAGGAAGTGATTTTGTTGGTGGATAAACTCAAGTTACAAGGGTACTGCGGCACCGTGGCTGAACTTCTTCATGTCGAGCCTACAGTGTTGTCAACAGTAGTCGCAATTGCTGGCTCTAGGCTGCTTTATCATGTTGTTGAAAACAGCAATGTCGCAGTTACGCTTTCGGATGAGTTGAAAGCCCCAGATATTCATGTAGACACCACGTTCATTGCTCTGGATACTGTGATTGTGCCGCCAGTTTTGAAGGCTGAAGAACCGTATGCGACGCCGTTAGTCGATTTAATAACGGTCGATCCGCAGTACCAGAAGGTTGTACAGCTTATTTTTGGTCGGTACATTCTGTGCGACACTTTAGACCATGCATATGAGTACTCTAAAAAGTACCAAGTGACCACAACTACTTTAGAGTGTGATTTATGCGATCCGTACGGCCCAGTAACTGGCGGGTCAGCGCCAGTTGACTCAAGCTCGCATAACCGTATTGAAGAGGTGACGAAGTATGTCGATTTCATCAAGAAATCACTGGCTGAAAAGCACGCAGTGGCCGAGTTTTCGGCCAACGGCGAAAAGATCGCACAGGAGATATTGAAATTCCGTAACAATTTGAAGCAACTAGAAGCCAACAAGTTGGGAATTGGGTACAAAAAGACGGAATTAGAGGAAACTCTGAGCAGTTTGAACGATGAGTGCGACCGGATGGATTTAAGACTTAGCGATGCTAATGTCGAGCTGGACAACGCTAATAACGAGCTGAAAGTCGTGCAAACGCAGCTTGAATTCGTTAGTGTAGAGGGCAACTTTTCCGGCGAGTTTACTCAAAAGGATAAAGACGTTCTCCGCGATCTCGAGCTTGACAGGAAAGACCAGTTTGAAGAGTTCACGGCATTGAAAGAGAAATGCGACGCTGAAGCCTTAAAATTGAGTTCACAAAGACGCGATGTCGAGAGCCGGCTGGCGTCTGAGAAACCGCGTGAATTTGGTCTCTATAGTTTCACGCAATTCGACCACTCATTGGACGACAAGGCCTTGAAACAGGATGTGGCTGATGTGAAGTTAAGAGTTGTTGAACTCAAGCGGATGCTAGACGATAAAGAGTCGCAGATCTCGGAATTGGACGACAAGTTACAGGAAACTACTGACAATTTAGAAGTTCTAGAAAGCCGCACGCGTGTGACTTCTAACTCGAAAAAGAAGCTATCCAAGAAACTACACGCGATGCAGGCTTTCCGCCAGGAATGCGAGCAGGAATTAAAGAAACTGGCGTCGGTTCCCGAGACTGCAGTTGAGGAAATGGCCGGCATTGGCGAGTTTTCGAAACAGGAGATCAATGCACTGCTCTCTAAGTACAGCAAACAGCAGTCCGAATTAGAATCCGAGCTTCAAAGTTTCGATATTGTTAACCGCAAAGCCTCGGAGCAGTACACGAACTACTTACAGCAGTTCAATAACCTCGAGAAACGCAGAACGCAGTTGGTTCTTGAAAAGGATGTCATTGCCCAGGGAATGCGTACTTTAGAACAGTCGAAACAGTTGCGCGTAAACAAACTGGTCAAAGATTTGGAATCAATGTTCCCGAAAGTATACGCGAAACTCAGTGGAGATGGGACCGCCGCCGAACTTGATGTCACTTACACCGATGACGGGGAGTGCAGTGGAATTGGAACCAAACTCGGAGGAGGGTTCGCGACTTCGCAATTAAGCGGAGGGCAGAAAACGATTGCCGCGCTGGCTTTAATTTTCGCAATGCAGGCTTGTGACCCTGCGCCGTTCTATATTTTCGATGAGATCGACGCTAACCTCGACAGCGCCGCACGCGAACGGGTTGCTGCAGCAATTAGAGACCTGGCTAAACAGTATAATTCGCAGTGCATCTGCACAACGTTCGGAAGCGAGTTAGTCGAAGTCGCTAATAAATGCTACGGTGTGAGTTTTCGGCATAATGAGTCGAGCATAATGGATATCGACAAGTCGCTAGCAAGAGAGTTTGTCCAATCGCGCTCTACTTTCTGAACATAAACGCACAGTATACACATGTAACGTGTGTTATGCATAATATGCATGCACGTATGCACGTATGCACATTATGCATGTAATTTAAACATGTAATTAACGCGTGCGACGTACATGACGCATGTATTTGAATTGATAAATTGGTAAATTGGAAATTAGAAATTGGAAATTAGAAATGAGTGAGTATGATAATCGATGATTTTGAATAATTCAATAAGTGCCTATAATGTTAAGCTATATAAGTGTAAAGAATCAACGCTTTCTGGCCGTGGTGGTCGCGTCAACGGCAGTAACGTATACTCTGTCATCCTTGCCCTCGACTTCAGAAAGAATCTGCTCCATCTCAACAACCTGTTTGTTGATGGTCTTGCTGGCCTTCTTTTCCCAGGGGTTGAACAACTCGCGGTCGGGAGTACGGTGAGTGCCGAACATGCGGTCCCAAAGAGTCGTGTACTGACCGTAGTTGTAGTTGAAGTACAGATGGTGAATGGTGTGGCAAGCAGAACCGTTGATCACAGGGTCATGAGCCAAGTACTCACCGTCGTGGATAAGCACAGACCAAACGTTAACGAACCCGAAAAGCGCAAGGTAGCAGATCTTCTGCAAGGGGAAAACGAAGGGGAAGATGTGGTACGCAATGCTCTGCACGTAGCCATCAACGGGGTGGAAGGCGTGCGAAGCGAAGGGGGTAGACACAATCCACTTGTGGTGAGGCTTGTGGAGGTTCTTGTAAACCCAAGGGTGGTGCAACCAACGGTGGGCCCAGTAAATGACGAAATCCGTGAAAAGTAAGAACAGAGGGAACTGTAAAAGGAGGTAAGTCAATCCACCATTTCCCTCGAGGTTGAAGTACAGCTTCGAGTAGCCCTGAGCCTCAGCAACGAACCACGGGACGGTCAACAGAGTCATCTGCGGGATAGCTGTGACGGCAAGTGTGATTTCCTGGCGCATCTGGTTTTTCAGGAATTTAGGGTGGTTGAAGTTGTCGTGGTCGTAGACGAAAATATACGAGATCCACGCGGTTCCCAGGTACAGAACCCATCCGAAAAACGTGGTGATAATGAAAAGAGTGATCGACTGACGGAGGATGTTCTCACGGCTCAGGATACTCTCAGTAGCGTACTTGGTGGCAGGCAACCAATGCAAAGGAGCCACGCCGTAACGCTCGGGCTTGCTGCTGTGCCAGTTAGCAGCAAACTTCAGGGCTTTGGGCACATTGTTTCTGAACGCAGAAACAATCTGCTCGGTGGGTGACGAGTTGGACGCGACAGCTGAGGCAGCAGCGCTGGCAGCCTTCTCTACTGTGCTAGGTTCAATGGGAAGCAATTTCGCATATAACTTGTCGAAGCCGTAATAATCGGCCACTTCGAGAACTAAATCCATTGGAACTTAATTGTCACTACTAAAAGGCAATGGGCCGGGGGAACCTGTCAGATTAAATGCCCCTAAGGTTTTTTTCTGTAAGCCATAATCGTCACGACATAATCAGCGTTTCAATCGTATAGGATTAGTGTACCATGCTGACTAAGTGAATATGATCCTATCAGCCTGCAGCATGCATGTGCATATTCCCTGACTGATGTCAATAACCATATCAGGATTGGGAAAAACCGGAAATTCCAAACTCCGGGGGAAGGGGCTGCTGCACAAACGAGGCGCGCGCGTGGGGAGAGAGCAAAGGAGGGGTTAGCAGCCCGTATATGCAGTATTAGAAACATTTATGAGACATTAATGCACAAAATGTAGGCTCCATTGTTTAAATTATTTACTATTTTCCAGGTTTTTTATACGAGTTATTCCTGTCTCTATACGAACCCCGAAGTGAATATGCCTGCATCTGATCCGTTTATGCATAACGTTTATTTACACTAACCCCTACTGGCCACATCACCGCCTCCACGAAAAATGCAATAATGAAAAACACATGCATCGCTGTAACTACTTCAGTCTCTATATTTACTCTCGATTCCGAGTTCGATTTTATTTTATTTTGATTCTGATTTCATCTTAATTCGTCAAGATTTCATCTTCACTTTTTGTTACATTTTATAAGAACTCATACTACCAGTGAGAGGCAAATTATTTTTGGAACATGATCAGTGCATTAACGACGCGTTAGTTTGAAATACTCGCAAAACTTATCCCCATGTTCAAGCTCGTCTTTTGTATTCGACGCAAACTCGGACCACTGCATGCGGGGTTTACGTGCCCCGCGTTTCTGTAAATCGTCATTGATCCAACCATAAGCAATTTCTAATAGTTGCGTACCTCTTGTTCCTGTGCATAACTGCTTATTGTCCTCCAATACTTTGTCGATTGGGGCAGCGTATGTCACCTGCCCGAGATGCATATGCACAACGTGGGTTGGCCAATCTGTGAGACCGTCAAAAATATGCGTCGCGTAAACAACCTGGCATTGACGCGTCTCGGTCTCTCTTTTCAAAAAGTCAAGCAGTCTTGTGCGTGCAGCAACATCTAAATCGACAGTCACTTCATCAAGAAGAAGTGTCTGCCAAGGTCGGAGAAGACCCATGCAGAGCTGAACTCTTCTGCGCTCACCGTCACTGACTTGATGCATCCTCCAAGTGAGATCAATGTCCAGCATAGAAACCAACTCATCTCGGCGGTCGGGGTACGCGTCTCCACCAACACTGGCAATGAGCAGCGGAACTGAAATGTCTCTGCGCACTGTTGTGTTGGTTACCCACTCGGTCCCTAAATATGTGGTCTGAACAAGACCCTCTCTGAACGGATCCTTGCCGTCAACCCCTACACTTCCTCGTTTAGCCAACGTTTTGCCAGCTAAAACACGTAAAAGCGTCGATTTTCCGGCACCGTTAGCGCCAATCAGCAGAGTGCGGCTTCCGGTGGGCAGACTCAGATTGACAGCAGTCAATCCTAACGAACCGTCTGGGAAAGCGTAATAAAGATCATTAGTTTCGATCATGTGTGGCAAAAAAAACTGTTATGAATGACAAGAGATACTTGCTGCTTCGCGCGTTCACATGGGGTTAAATCATTCATGCCCTGATTTACGCTCTTATGTAATTAGTATGCAAGGTCGATTTGACGTTTCGTTCATCATTTTCGAATATCAGTATTTCAATATAGCGTTTTGCTGTTTTGGTTTACTACTTAGCACATAACTGTTCTCTTATATTGTTTATCTAGTTTTAAAAATTTGGGGCTCTTTTCCCTAAACTAACTTGCTTCATTTCACCTTGACGCATTCAAAAACAGACCCACTAACCCTGTCGTGGTACGGGTCAGGTGCATAAACGTACAGAAATGATGAATAGACAAGACACCCACCTTTTTGGGGCATTCTTGTAGATCCGAATAAACACGCTTAAACAGACGGTGTCTCAGTGCAGCAGGGTACGGAAATATGTGCTTAACCAGATACTACAAGCGGCGTCATTAGAGTTGATATAACTACCTAGATCGACATGTAGATGAAAAAAACAAAGAAAAAACAAAGAAAATTAAGTTTTACTAACATAAGGGCAGAACATCTGTGCTATTTTTACACTTTCACTACATGCGCCAGGTGCATTCTCTGATTGAACAAGGATGCTCGAAAATAATGCATCGTACAATACTATTTTTATATAAACTGACATCCGTATACAACAAACGTAAATCCACATGTTTTAAACCGCTCATTTCCAGTAGATGAGGAACGAAATAGGCTCGTATAACCGTTTATACGCCGCCAATCGGCAGCCTGGTACATATTTAGTGCCTCATGCATGTGATTTTTAGCAAGTGACAAGAAACCTAATGGACATATGCGCATCGTGGGAATAACGAATGTCGTTTAGTCGATTTATTAAACCTGAATCCGTGTTTTAATCTCGTTTTCGGTTGTATTGAATCAATTGCAGGTACCAAAGCGTACTTTACGGCAATAATGGCCCTGCTTTTATCACTTCCGTACATCTATGATAGTTTTAGCTAATCGGAATACATCGTTTCCATAAAGGTGCAATCAAATGCTGTATTGCAGTTTAGAGCTTTTCAAACGAGGAACTGTGTTTTCTATGCTACGTCAGGAAACATTTCATATATTTCGTTCCTATTTTATTTGCAAACGTTAAAACTATCAACACGGTATGCTTCATTATCGAATCATGAGCACATGCATGCACTTTATTTTCACATGCCAATTGCCTGAACGTGTATAACGGGTTGACAATCGTTTCTACAAGCTTGATAATAAGAAGGGGGCGCCCATCCCGCAATAGACATTGACGTCATCTACAATCGTCATATCACGAGATCAATACTTAACAAACCCTCCACTTGGTGTCTAGTAGCCTCAAGTTTTACTAATTGACCACTTGGTTAACCTCTATCCCGTCCCTAGCTCACACCGCTTCTGTTCCCTGTTCTCCCTTTAAAAGTGCCTGTACTCCACGCCCCACTTACTGTGTAGCGCACACGGAATCACTTGATACGGCTGCAAGAGGCTTCGAAACTCAAGACCAGCTGCTTCTAATTATTTACGTGATACGTTTATTATCCACTGTGCTTACGAGTGCTACTGACCCGTTAATAGGTAAGCGAGTCATTCTCGAGTCCTCGCCCAATATTCGCAAACTAGCAACATGAGTACATGGCTTGGGTCACTCAATGTTCCGCATTTATCCTCTCGCGCAGCCCGGTCTGGCGGGGTGTACTTGAGCGGCATTCTTTATAGCAGTGCATTCTACTTAATGTTAGATTCTGCACTGTGGAGCGCACACCGGAACCCCTCAGACGTGCATGTCGGTTTCAGCAACTGGCTTCCCATTATCCTGAGTTCTTTAGGGATGGCCATCATAAATCTTGTCGAGAAGAGTCGGCTTAATAGTAGTACAGCCTTTGGCAGCGAATACGGCGGATACAACGAGACGTGGCAAGCAAAAGTCATACTTTTTCTGGGATTTGCATTTCTGTCCGGCGGAGTGGCGTACTCGGTGGTTATTCTTGTTCTCAAGTACCTTATCCCCGAGCACGGCTTCCCAATTGTGACGATGGGCATTCAAAACGTCGTCAGTTCATGTCTTGTAATGATCAGCTGTTTGGTCCTCTGGGTATCGCAGAACATGCAGGACGACTATACTTACTCGCTGCAGCTGTAAAACGTGCTGGTCATCAATATATATATAAACCACAACTAGACTCATTTATTTGCCATCTACATACTACTTGGGAATATTGATGCTGGATACATACAAGGCTGCTCATTTCTGGGCGTCGCAGTGCGTTGCTATGTGAAAGGGAGTCCTTGATTGTGCGTGGTTGTATGCATGATTGTGCATGATTGTGCGTGGTTGTATGCGTGGTTGTATGCGTGGTATGCGAAAACATGTGCGCGACATGCGTAGTGTACACAATAGTGAACGCAATTGTGTGCGTAAATATGCTTCGATCTATTTGTGGTACCATGTAATCGTAACGCCCCACTGTTAGCCCATTCACAGTACCGTGTATTCGTTGGCACCCCGATTTTGGTCAATTCTTGGTACCGTGTAATCATACCGTCCCACCGATAGGGACGTTCCTCTGCGATAACAACCCCGATGCTTCCGTAGCCCCAAATATTTTCAGATTTCTGGTATGCTTATTTTTTCAGCGATTGAACTATTATACAATTTTTATTTCTCTATCGGAGCACTCTCCTTAGACTTTCCTGAATATCAGCATTTCTTAATTCATGCGTACCGTATCTGATAGCCCCGCGGGGAAGTACGTGCATACTGCGACGATATGTATGTTTAGCGCATTATTAAGTGATGACTAAATACAACAAAGCGTGGAGATAAGTGACCGAGTACAGAGAGATAAAGACTATATAACCGGGTTGCTGGACAATTTACGAACAACGGGCATGTCACAAAAATTGCAGTAACGGGCCCCTATTTTTCAAACCCACGAACGTCCAGCTATGCATGGAAATGTATATGCTCCACAAATATGCTTCGTGAATTTCTATGGCAAAAAGATACACTGCTCGTGCGACAATTAAAGGAAAATATAAGAGTGGCTAAAAAAGAGTCCACAAATTTGGACCCCCGCAATAACTGCAATTCCTATGATCATGCCTAAACACTGTTCTCTCTCACAAACATCTCTATAACTACACACAGAAAGAATAGGAGGCGCGATCAGAAGAAATAAGAATAAGAGATAAGAAACGATAAGGCCAGAGGGTGGTAATTGGCTGTCTATACGGTGGCGCCAGTTTCTGCTAAACCTCGGAAAATAGCCTTTGACAAACAATAAGGACAAAGAAAATGTGTACTTGTCAGAGAAAGAGCACCAAAGGCCCACATTGCTGACAGAATAACATGTTTAGAATGGGGTGGGGTGGAAGAAGGTGGAAACGATTCAAGAGAAAGACGGGCACGCTCGTTTGCAATGCACGAGCAATGCGCGCACGCATTTCTCAGAAGAAAAGTTCGGAAGATGAGTTCAGAAGATGAGTTCGGAAGATGAGTTCGGAAGATAAGTGGTAAACGTTCGTGTTTCTTACTTGCTTCCTTCCTTTCTTCTTGTCTTGTTCAACACATGATGCTGCCGATTCTGTGCATGATGCTATTTCTGCATTTCTCTCTCTCTTCCTCGTTGAACTTCTCGAGAGCGTCCATATCGACTTCACGAACGCCAACATCAATGTCGATGTCCGAGAGCCTGACCCACTTCGAGGTCTTCCAGTAGTATGCCTTGTGTCCGATGAACAATGCGATTATAATCGGCACAGACAAATCACCCTGGAAGAAGTAAGAAGCTGAAGGTTCTCCGCCAATGGGGAACAGGTAGATCCAGAACTGGAGACACAGTACAGCGAACGGGATACCGCCGCCGATGATAGCCCCCGGGATGCCGAGCTTGGATTTATAGACGAGCTCGTCCAATGATCTGCCCGATTTCTTGAACGCCATTCTGATTCTAATGAACACAATGCACGCGCAAGTCCACGCGTACAAGAAGGCCAGAGCAGCGAATGCGTAAAGCCAGTTGAACACATCGTTGTACTTGTCAGAGGCACTGACGAACGCGAGCAGCGAAAAGGTGATCACGACAAGCAAAGAGTACAAAGGACGGCCCTCACGGTCGATGTAACAAAGGAACGAAGGAGCGGCGCCCTGAACAGCCATAGACGTGAGGGTACGCGAAGAAGCATAGATAGCAGCGTTCGAGACACCAATGACGGAGCAGATAATAACGGCGTTGAAAATCGAGGGCAATGCCTTGACACC
Source organism: Starmerella stellata (assembly GCA_030674195.1). Lineage (NCBI taxonomy): Eukaryota > Fungi > Ascomycota > Dipodascomycetes > Dipodascales > Trichomonascaceae > Starmerella > Starmerella stellata. The sequence continues at coordinate 49,661 of JAJLWC010000043.1, read as the reverse complement.
GGTGACCGACAGCGCGAGCGTGAACGGCGAACCGGCACCACCGTTGGAGTTACCAAGGCCAGGAGTGTCAGAAGGGACCATGAGACCAACAAACAAAACAGCAATGACGAAGAAGACAAGCACACGCCAGAAAACCTGTTTGACGGCACTGGGAATGGCCTTGATGGGGTTAGCAGTCTCGGCAGCAGCAATACCACTTACCTCAGTACCACCGAAGGCGAACGAACACGAGACCATTACCTGGACGACACCCTTGAACGAATGCGTGAACGCGGCGGGGTGGGACATGTTGTATCCGCCAAGGTAATGGTCGGTCGGGGGACCGCCACAGACCTGGATCAAACAGAACAGGATCCAGCCAAAGATGGCAGTGACTTTAATACTACCAACGACGAACTCGAGCTCAGCGAAAGCCCTGGATCCAATGAGATTGATGACCGAGTTGAAAACCCACAAAATAGATACCCAAGCAACCGGGTTGACAGTAGCAGCGGCGTTGCCATCGCTTCTCCAGAACTGGGTAAGCGTGGCGCCGGCAATCAACTCGAGAGGGATCGTGACCATCCAACAGAAGGTGTAGAGCCAACCAACGGCGAATCCCAGACTTGGGTCGAGGAAACGGCTAGGAAGCTCGTAGAAAGGAGACATGGTAGGAAATCGAAGCGAGACTTCACCAATTGTCGACATGATGCAAATAAGAGCGAGACCCATAACCGCGAACCCGATCAGCAGAGCTGCGGGACCACCGTTTTTCAGCGAGGATCCGCTACCGATGAACAAACCAGTACCTACACAACTTGACGCGGCGATGATCATCAAGTGACGCTTAGAGAGCTGGGGAGTAGACCGCGAGAGGAACACAACTGCCCTTTCCTGTTTAGAGATATTAGAGAATTCGCCAACATCTTTCGGCTGCTTGAAACTGTCAAATGCCCGACGGAAGACGTTGCGTTTGGGAACTGGCTCGTCGAACGTGTTGGAGTAATTGAAACTCTCGTCATCGAGACTCAGATCCTTTGTGTAAGTCTCGCCAGTATAGACGACTTCAGCGTCGGGACTCGTCTGGTGAGAGATCTTCGAATCCATTGAGAAAAGTGCAGAATGTAATTTTCAGAGATGCCGGTTAAGTATGCGTTACTAAACCTCTGATACATGATAACTAGCCCAACATTGTAATGCCTAGCAGGGTTCTGACTAATTGAGTTTCGATGATTGGAAAGTTACGTTTTGTTTATGAAAGGGGCACAGAAACGAAAGGTGGCTGAATTTTCTTTTGATTTTTTTTTTCTTATCTGAATCTTCTATTTCTTATTTGATAAAATCGGTAACTTAATTTTACGACCATCTCCCAACTACTTACGATTTTTTTTAAATTAATTTGACACCCATCTATTACTGGAACTGATCGCGGTTATCTGACAACGCCCTTCTGTTATCGCAACCTGTACTACGTCATTGCCCATCAAGAGCAGAGTCAAGAACGCATACTTTACCCTACTATCCGTAATCAGCAAACGTAACATATCGCGTACCATGTAGTGAGTCGGTGCTCAGAAAAGTCACATTAAGGGTAAGTAATTGCATAAGGTATTGAAGTGGCTGCGATTAATCATAAACCGCACACCTAAAAATAGGCTGTTCATTGTAGGATGTTCATACGTTCATGCACCCGAAAATTTCCCCATTTGACCCTTATCGCAATTCATCGTTAGACCAACACTGATAACATTGCACCAGTTGTGATTCGACACATTTCTGAAATTAGTTTCCAAATTTACGTCTTCACTAAATCCAATATTTCCTTAGAGTCTTTTTTATTCTCGTTCAGCAATTTTACCTCATAGTTCACATAATTTAGCCTCAACCTATTTTAGATCGTCTACATGACTCTCTCCACGATTTCCCCACATGACTCAACAGATGGGTATGTGTGGTTTGCGTTTCAATTCTTTTTTCTTACCGAGATGCCGACATAAAAGCCATTAATAGAGACTACTGGACCTACGTGATGACACAGCCTAGGGTAAGCCTATGCGGGTGTATATATGCCTCATTGGTTGCAATCATCGGCAATAATGCCGCACCCGAGCGTGTGTGTGTTTGCGGGTTGTAATGGTGTAGGCTGAGATTTGTGTGAACAGTTTATTTACTATCCATAGTTACAGATTTACGTGCAAAAGAATATAGTACTTAACCCTGCGTTGCTAGTGTTTCGTTTATGACACGTGCGTCATCATGCAACGTCATGCATCGTCACACACTGTGATACCTATCATTCAATTCTGTTCCGTATCTTGCAATTCCATGCATTCTATCCAGTGACGGGTACACGGAGTTTCGGGTGTCTTAACTCTGTCCGTTTCATATCTGTATGCAGTCTTTATAGATACTGTGGTGGTGTGCAGCTTGATTGACATGTACATGGAGCGCATAAAGCGCATGAGGCAATGAAGCATGACCGCTTAATTACTGCAGACGCAAGATAACCGTTATGATAGTTATATAGATAGCAGATAGCGCACAAAGATAACAGTGGATTCATCAGTTGATGGTTCATGCGAACAACAGCTGATCAAGGTTGTAATTAGTAGCAGAATTAGGAGAGTGATTATTTTAGGCAGATATGTAGGCAAATATGTAGGCAAATACGTAATTGGTATCATTGATGCTTCCCGTTATGTTCGTAACAGTCTTCGCATTTACACCCTTCGCCGCATTTGCACTGTCCCGGGATAGCGCATTGCGGAGCGTACAGAAGATCTAAATTGCCTAGATCATCAGCCCAGAACTGATTGGCTTCTTCTGCACTCACGCCTATTTTATTGAGCAGATTCATAGCATTGTGCTGACCGTACTCGACATACTGCATTGGCGCAATAACAAGAGGAGCAGAGGCCGAATCCGGCGACTTGTTTTTGTGCAGCTCGTTAGGGAAGCTGGTTTTGTCTATTGGCGCGTCGCTCTCATTATGCTGAAGTGGATGCGTACTATGTAGGGTGCTTGACAGGCTGTCTGTAAGGGTGTTTTGAATGGTGTTTTGAAGGTTGTCTGTAAGGGTGTTTTGAAGGGTGTTTTGAAGGTCGTTAGGAATGGCAGGAATGGCAGGCATATTGGGCATACTGTCGGGAATAGCATTAGGTAGGGCATTAGGATGTGTATTTGGAATGGCACTTGGATGTGTTGATGTGAGCGGGTTCTGGAAACCTGCACCATCGTCTGGTTGCACAGGGGCGTCAGAGGCGTGGAAAGTATGAGGATCCGGCACAGGCTGGGCCTGGAACGAGCTTTTCGCAGTGCGAAGAGACCCGCCGACATCAGGGCGGACTTCACGGCGGAAAAGGTTGCCGCCAACATGTACAAACACGTATTTTTCTGTAAACACTACTGACTCGTCTACTGGGTCGACTGAACTGACCGCAGTTGGCGAGACTTCTCTGTTCAAGCCGCAAGTAGGCGTTTCTTCAGCAATCACGTTGACTGAAGTGCTCAAATCCGGGTTCGAGTACCTGTACGGAGGAGTGTTAGCACCGCACGCGCAATTGACATTGGGCGAAGAGGAATTGGGGCTCACGCGTTCAGGCACAGTCACTCTGATAACTCTATACTTGTTATCTTCAAGACCGGACTCTGAGTCATGACACGCGTTCGAGTTTCGGACTAATGCTAGCCGGCTTCCCGACTCCGCTTGAGGCCGCCGTCCTCGCTTGCCGACTTGCAGCAGGATGCGGTTCTTGTGCTCGCATGTGGACGCTCTGTGGCCTCTAAGACAGTTCAAGCAAGCATATTTTTGGTTTCTGAACAAAACCATTGGCAACACTAGCACCCTTGAACTACTGAAAACCTTAGGTCGATCCGATTACATAGGCTTTCTATAACCATCTAAACATGGAACAGTCTACAATGGTGCACAAACAAGTTGATCTGGTAAAATAAATGAACAAATAGATAATTTAAATATTCAGGAAGATAATGGTGTAGTAATAACGGCAATTGCTTCTTTTTACAACTACTTCAACGACTGCTGTAGCGCTCTATACACTAATGACAGTATTATACATATATGAAAAATAAGGTTAGGGTGTTTGTTTGAAAAGTATGGGGTATTCCTTTTACTCTTAAAGTGTTACCTAGTAAGCAGTATTGGGACACTGAAATATTTTTGTGCAACTATCAACTGGTACATGAACTCAAAGAAAGTAATTTCATCCATGCATTGCATGTTATGTGGTTCTGCATCGAGCAGGCTAAGCAGGCTAAGTAGGCTTAGTTTTTGAGCTTAGTGATCTGGTGCACGCTGGCACAATTGTCCTGCTATGAATAGCTTGGACGCGATCGGCGATGGAGCACGTTGACATCACGTTCACGTGCATGGTAGGTATAGCAGTAGTGAGTAGTAAGTAGTAAGTAGTCAGTAGGTAATAGCTAGTTAGTAGGTAAGTATTTATTCGTGGTGAACCCAGCATTGAACAACTTAATGAACAGTGAATCCGGCACTGGGTATGCAGATCGGCTAGCACACTTGTCCTCATAGTGATGTCGAGCAGCTTTGTAGTAGTAAGGCTGCACTGCATGGCAGTCGGTTAGCACGGTTAGCAGATTACTCACTTTCGATGTATGATTACGAATGCAACGATACCGGTATTATGTATCCGTCCTTACGCGCGTTGAAGTTGGAGTCGACACACTTACACCACATTAGACCTTGATCGGTGAAGTAAGTAAGCACGCGTGCTCACCTGGCAGTCTACGTTTTCTGAATGCCGCCGAAAAGAATGTCCACAGCCGTTAAACGGTTGATGACGGAGTACCGTCAGATCATGAAAGACCCGCCTGAGGGGATTAGTGCTGGTCCTATATCCGAAGACAACTTCCTTGAATGGGAGTGTCTACTTGCCGGTCCTCCTGAGACGTGCTACGAAGGCGGTGTTTTCCCCGCAACGCTGTCTTTCCCCAGCGACTACCCCCTGAGACCCCCGAAAATGATGTTCACACCCCCTATTTTCCATCCCAACGTCTACCCCAATGGCGAGGTCTGTATTTCGATCCTGCATGCTCCCGGCGAAGACCCGAACCAATACGAGAGTGCCGCCGAAAGATGGTCACCTATTCAGAGTGTTGAGAAGATTCTGCTGAGTGTAATATCCATGCTCGCTGAGCCTAATGACGAGAGCGGAGCCAACATCGACGCTAGCAAAATGTGGCGTGAGAACAGGGAGCAGTATAACCAGCGCGTGCGCAACGACATCCGTGCGGCCCTCGGGTTATAATAGTCACTACTTCTACATATATACTTCCTCGTACATCTAGTATCAGTTGCATGTGTCTGTGCGCAGCTTTCCGAAAATTGTCATACTCAAGTTTGAATGTGTAGTTTAGATGTCTAAGTAGAGTCCTTATTAGTGGGTTCCTCGGCCATTGGGTCAGCGGATTTCGTGTCTACAGACTCGGGGTCGACTAACCCGAACAAGTAAACCGCGATTTCCTCGTGATTCGAGCAGTCTGCCTGGTAGCACGAGTCGACGTTAGCGTTGTTCTTTTGTAAGGGATCGGCACCGTTCTCGCAAAGGAGTTTCACGCATTCTAACGACCCGGTAAGTGTGGCCCAGTGCAGCGGCGTGTTTCCGCTGTTATTTGGAGTATTAACAAGCTTCTTCCGTAAATCGTCGGTTTCAGGCAGTTTGCTTAGAATGAACCTCAAAAGGTCGGCTTTGCCATTAGCGGCAGCCATATGAAGAGGGTTGGCGTCTGTGTACTCGTCTTTGATCGCCATATACTCAGTCAACCCGTCGGGTTTAGAAAACAGAAGCTCAAAAGGCGGAATCTCGCCTTCTCGAGCCGAGTCTAGCAACGTCCAGTCTTCTTCAGAAATTTCTTGGAAACACATAGCTCGCAATTAATGGTTGAAACCTCTGTATCCTGTAAACAAACGAAAAATCCAAATTTCTTCACTTACGTATACACCCCATACTTAGATGACAAATGGATCTCTACATTTAGCGGCCTACATTAAAGGTGTTTGACACTAATTGCAGTTGCTGCCTTTTTACTTGCTGTTGAAACTTAAGTAAATGGAATCGGCTAGGTCCTGGCTAGATGAGGGGAACGTGCTTTCGAAAACAAGTCCCCTCAACGTCTCGGCATTAGGCCCAGTAGATACATTGGCGTCTAAAGCGCTTGAATGCTTGAAATCCATTCAAACAGAGCTTGCGAACTCGGAAAAAATAGAGTCTCAAGACACTGAACTCATTCAAGTCGCTGTAGACGATATTAAGGTCTTACATGCGCTGTTGCGGCTGGTAATAAACTACTCTTTGTACCGGTACATCCAAACCCAGAGTTTGCCTCCTTTCCAACCAACAGAACGGGCATGGCCGTTGCTGAAAACTGCTGAAAATATTTCAGTGGTTGCAAACCATGCAATTGAACTCGCTTCAGTTCTCAATTGCAACGACGATGTTGCTAAATTGCTGTTAGTATGCTCGGATTTCACCTCGAATGGGATAGTGGCTATGCTTTCGTTGAACAGGGCCCTTTTTACACAAATTATGGAAACTATTCCTACAGCAAGGGTGTATAAATCCTTAATTTCTCTTCGGTCAGTCCCTGAACCGCTGCCTTTGATCAGCGAGACAATTGCAAGGCTTCCAATTCTACGGCAAAATGCAGTGAATGCATTAATTGAAATGACTTTGGAACGCGAAACAGTTAGCACCGAGGATTTGGAAACGACAGCGCTTATTTTGGTCTCAATTCCTCAAGATTTGGCTAAACGAGAGTACGTTTGTTGTTTGGGCACACAATTGTTTAAATGTGTTTGCGATCCGAACAGTAGAATCGCGGACGCTGCCTGTGTTTTTGTTTCAGTTATCTCTGAAAAACTGCCGCGGTTTATAGGCCATTTCAGGGATCTCGTATTAAACCCGTTACTGAAGCCTCAGCCTCAAGCCAGCCAGAGTTTGCTAGCGCTGAAAAACATGGCTGATTGCAGCCGATCTAAACGCACGAACCTGTTGGCGCATTTATGTGAACGGTGTTTTCCAAGTTTATGGCTTCTGACTGCCAGCTCTAACGTCAATGCTGATAAGTCGTATATCCATAGTTTCTTGGAACTAGTGGCTAAACTGCTAGACACGAACCCCGAACTTGTGGACCTGCTTGTAACCAATCTGATTATCAACAAACTGCCGAACAATCTTGTATGGATCGTCAATTCTAATTCAGAGCCGCAGTTACAGACGTATATTGGCTCAATAACCCGCCAGTCGAACGAGATTCTCAGCCTGATTAATGACAGACTCGACGTCCTGCTTCTGGTTCTTCAATTGATCGAAGATAAGACAGCTACTAATGTCCTGATTTGTTTGGTTAAAGAGTACGTCGGCCAGAACGCGCATTTGAAGTCGCATGTTCATAGGTTACTGCTTGTGAAAACAATCGAGCGCATTCTAAGCGACGAGAATATCAGAACCAAGGTCTTTGAAAGCGTTCAGGAAGTCATGGATTTCACTTTCATTACAATAAACTCCAAGGTGAACAGCATGCTTGCCTTGTCCTCAAACAGGCCAGCTTCTTTGCTTAACTCCTCCACTCCTAGAGTGGACAAACTAAAAATCGCCCCTGATTCTGGTGACAGCGACGACGAAGACGATGAGGAAGGTGAAGGCGATGCAGACGGCGATTATAATGAAATTAACGACGAAGACAACACCATGCTTGCACTCTTACTTGCACTGCTAGGAGCTGTGCTCATGGAGGCGCTTGGAAACAACGACCTTGAATTGAAGGTCGAGGATATTGCAACACCTAGCAGAATGGAGACACTCAATCTGATTAAGAAAAACAGCTCCAAATTCAGTTTTGAAGTGAACGAGAAAGAGGAATTCTGTCTAAGTATTCTGGACGGCCGGTTCAATCAACAAAGCGGTGAAGAGCCCGATTTGAATGACGTTAAAAGCGTTGTTGCAGAAGCCAGAAGCGCGTTAATGGAGCCTCTGCCTGCATCTCAAGCATACGGCATCCATCTGATTACGAAGTTGGTGGAAAAGAAGGAAATACCTGCTAAAGAGGCTATGGAGATCTTTATTAACAAACTAGGAGAATCCGACTCGTTTGTTTACTTGAACGCAGTTAAGGGCATTGAAGCTGCTGGCAAAGTTTATGATAACAAAACGGTTATTGCCCTTTTACAGAACTACATTAAATCCGACACGAAACCGCTGGATAAAGCTCTACGCGCTAGAGAAGCATTCCTCAGAATTCTGCGGCCAGGATCGCTTGATGAAAGCTGTAAACAAGTCATTGAGATCCTAATTAATGATCTGAGAGCCAGTGCAAAAGACAAGGTGGACATCAGGTTCAGAATGTCGTCGGCAGCTATGCTTAGCGTCATTATTGCTCAACTTCCATTAAGCTTCTCAGTGTCTCAACAACGAGAAGTGACCGACTGTGCATTAGGAATCCTTAGACACGAACGCGAAGAGTCTGACCTGTTCTTGCGCCGTGGTGCAGTGGTCCTGGCACTCGAGATCGTCAATGCTGTTAACCAGAACGAGTTTACGGAAGTGTCTAACAACGATATGTCCGCATTGGTTAGCGAGATTAAAAGCATTGCTGATACCACGGACGACGATACGCTAAGAGACCATTGTAATGCAGTTGTGGCCGCGACTAAACTAGAATACTAATTCGGTACATTATTCCCTGCGTCACCCTAGCCTTTACCATCTATGGCTCTGAGAATCGAGCTGTGGATGCGAGGGTAAACACAGTATCATGTAATTTCACTAGCGCTTACGCTATGGGCTGTGCGTTAAGGATGTAGGTTAATGAGAACGACATACGTTTTATGCATCGTTAGGCACGCTGTAGCCTGATCTTAGTGGAACATTCTAGAAGAGGCAATTGAGTGACATAGCCATTTGTAACTGGCGCCATTTCAAAAGATGCATGTATGTTTTTTGCTAATTTACTGAGATTTAACAGATTTTATAAAACACCAAAGGCAAAACCCATATTAGCAAGTTCTAGCTTTCGTAGCTGGAACTTTACCGTTCATTGTGGACCTGCACTTTTCGCTCTTTCCTTCCCCAGAACCTTCTGGGCGCGATTATTAAGCGAAACGTACTGGTGGAAACCCCAATCCTTGAAAACTATATAAATCAAACAGTGGCCGAAGCCAAGGACAACTCTATAACTTTTTGAATACAATGGGTAAAAGCGAGTCTTTTGAATTTCAGGCTGAGATTTCTCAGCTGTTGAGTCTTATCATCAACACTGTCTACTCTAACAAGGAGATTTTCCTTCGTGAGTTGATCTCTAATGCCTCTGATGCTCTCGACAAGATCAGATACTTGTCTCTTTCCGATCCTAAGGTCTTGGACACTGAGCCCGAGCTCTTCATTCGCATCATTCCTCACAAGGACCAGAAGGTCCTTGAGATCCGCGATTCTGGTATCGGTATGACCAAGGCTGACCTTGTCAACAACCTTGGTACCATCGCCAAGTCTGGTACTAAACAGTTCCTTATGGACGCTCTTGCCGGCGGTGCCGACATGTCTATGATCGGTCAGTTCGGTGTCGGTTTCTACTCGGTTTTCCTTGTTGCCGACAACGTCCAGGTCATCACTAAAAACAACGACGACGAACAGTACATCTGGGAGTCTGAGGCCGGTGGAAAGTTCACCATCACCGAGGACACCGTCAACGAGCCTCTTGGCCGTGGTACCCTCATCCGCATGTTCCTTAAGGACGACCAGCTCGAATACCTTGAGGAGAAGAGAATCAAGGAGGTTGTTCACAAGCACTCCGAGTTCGTTTCCTACCCCGTCCAGCTTGTCGTTACCAAGGAGGTCGAGAAGGAGGTCCCCACTGAGGAGAAGGTCGACAGCGAGAACAAGGAGCCTAAGATCGAGGAGGTTGACGACGAGGGCAACCCCAAGGAGGAGAAGGAGAAGGTCAAGGAGACTGTTAAGGAGAACGAAGTTCTTAACACCGTCAAGCCTCTCTGGACCCGCAACCCCTCTGAGGTCACCAAGGAGGAGTACGATGCTTTCTACAAGTCCATTTCCAACGACTGGGAGGATCCCCTTGCTGTGAAGCACTTCAGCGTTGAGGGTCAGCTCGAGTTCAAGGCTATTCTTTTCGTGCCTTCTCGTGCCCCCTTCGACCTTTTCGAGGCTAAAAAGAAGCGTTCCAACATCAAGCTTTACGTCCGTCGTGTCTTCATCACTGACGATGCTGAGGAGCTTATTCCTGACTGGCTCTCCTTCGTTAAGGGTGTGGTGGATAGCGAGGAGCTTCCCCTTAACCTTTCTCGTGAGGTTCTCCAGCAGAACAAGATCCTTAAGGTCATTCGCAAGAACATTGTCAAGAGATGTATCGACATGTTCAACGAGATCTCCGAGGATCAGGAGCAGTTCAACAAGTTCTACGAGAACTTCGCCAAGAACATCAAGCTCGGTATTCACGAGGACAACACCAACCGTGCTGCCCTTGCCAAGCTTCTGAGATACAAGTCCACCAAGAGCGGTGACGAGGCCACTTCCCTCAGCGACTACGTTACCAGAATGCCTGAGCACCAGAAGAACATCTACTTCATCACTGGTGAGAGCGTTAAGGCTGTTGAGAAGAGCCCCTTCCTCGACGCCCTTAAGGCCAAGAACTTCGAGGTTCTTTACCTTGTTGACCCTATTGACGAGTACGCCGTCCAGCAGCTCAAGGAGTTCGAGGACAAGAAGCTTGTCGATGTCACTAAGGACTACGAGCTCGAGGAGACCGAGGAGGAGAAGAAGCAGCGCGAGGCTGACATCAAGACCTACGAGAAGCTTACTTCCGCCATCAAGGAGATCCTTGGTGAGCAGGTTGAGAAGGTTGTCGTCAGCGACAAGCTTGGTGCTGAGGCCCCTGCTGCTATCCGTACCGGCCAGTTCGGATGGAGTGCTAACATGGAGAGAATCATGAAGGCCCAGGCTCTTCGTGATACTAGCATGTCTCAGTACATGTCTTCTAAGAAGATTTTGGAGATCTCTCCCAAGAGTCCCATCATCAAGGAACTCCAGAACAAGGTCGAGGAGAACGGTGCCCAGGACCGTACTGTCAAGGACTTGACTACCCTTCTTTTCGAGACCGCGTTGTTGGTATCGGGCTTTTCGCTGGACGATCCTAGCTCGTTTGCTAGCCGCATCAACCGTTTGGTTGCGCTTGGTCTTAACGTTGATGATGTTACCGAGACCCCCGCCGCCGCTACCGAGGCTGCCCCTGAGGCCACCGAGGGCACGTCGGTCATGGAGGAGATCGATTAGATTAGATCACAACTGATGTAGTTTATTTATGATGATTTTTTGACTTATCGAATCTATATATATAATTTAGCGTTCGCAAATGCCGAATCTCGGCTATGTAGTGATTTTCTCGTTTATTGTTGAGTAAGCATATTATCTATCTATACAGTTCTAAGTTACCAGGAAAGGTCGTATCTCTTCATCTCCTTGTACTTCTCGTCAAGATCCTTTTGAACCTTTCTGCGCATAAAGAAAATAGGACAGTCTTGAGCTGCGCAAATGACGTCGTGAAGAACACTGTTTTGACAAGACTGGCATTCTGACCACAGCTTACCGAACTTGGTTTCCATGTCGCTTAAATCCAGCAGCTCGTCAGCGTATAACCTGGGAACCTCGTCTACACAATTCGCGCAAACGGCACCGTCCTGAAACGGTGGTCTTAACGGCCTTCGGCAATTCTTGCACTGCTGGGTCTTTACTGCGAACTTCGAGAACGTATTGGTCGAATGGACGACTCTGGTAAGGATCTGGTTAGTAGAGAGCAGTTGGTTTGTTTTATTGGCGCCGAGAATTGGCTCGAAAATACGATGAAGCGGGTTCTTTAATTGGTTCTCCAAATAGTATCCCGTGTCGATTGTCAAGTTGTTCTCCAACACGTAGTTCGGGTCCTCGCTTTTCTCGTAGTTCGATTTTGCGGCTGCCATGTTCACAATGACGTACGGAACACGGTCTCCAAGCACAGGAGCGCTGCCGGCGTCACGTTTTTGCATGCGCATAGCCACCTCGCTATGAGCTTGTTTTCCAGCATAATCCAACCGTGAGAGCTGTTTGGAAATCACTAGTAACGAGAGATCGACACGGTTCTGCACTAAATCGTTGATGGTTTCTTTAACAAATTCAATAGCAAGACTCGGGTTCCTGTCAATAAGAATCCTTTGCAGCACTGTTTCAACAACGTACTGCACAAGCTGGCAATTATCACGTCTGACCGTCTCAATTCCCTTTGTATCCATTTTGTCGAACTTCGTAGTGTTCGTCCACAGCAGCCCGGCATACCGTTTTTTGTTGATTAGAAGGTACGGGTAGTATACCTTCTCGAACTCGAGTTTGATGGGGTCAATAAAGATATTAGAAACAAGGTCAGCGGCCTCTTCGCCCAATTTCATCGACTCTTCCAAAGACTTAGTGCCGAATTTCACCATCACTGAGTCAGTATCACCGTAAATAACCACTGCATCGTGCTCAAACCCTTTCTTTTTACTGTAATGGGTCTCTACAAACTCTTTAGTGGCTTCAATCATTTGACGACCAAAACTAGTGACTGAAGACGAGATCGCGAGGCACGGCAATTTACCGACGGTAGCACCGGTGAACCCGTAGACGGAATTAGCACTGATTTTGAGAGCCAGTTGTCGACCATCAAGAACAGCGCGTTTAAATGGGTCTTTCTCGTTTTTGAGGTCGTTTTTGGCCTTTTTACGCGCAGCAAGCAACTCCTTCAAAATAATTGGCAGAATTCCGTGGACTTTACTGCTCTTCACAAAGTAATCACCGTTAGGGGTGCGTACATATTCATCTTCCTTTAGATTCAGCTCCTCGCTCTCGATGAACTGTTTAATGGACATATTACTCTGCGCCAGCCTTGGTCCTTCAACAATCAACGTTGTGTAGCACAAGTTATGCGCCATCATAATACTCGGGTACAAACTAGAGAAATCAAGCGTGGCAATCGGGTCTTCATAGTACCCTCTTTTCGGCTCGATAACCGTGGCTCCCTCGTACTTCTCGTCAGTGCCACCACTTGGTTTGATGTTGGGAATGACCATATCGTACTCTAAACACTTTCTGAACAGTTGCGAAATGACTTTGATCTGCTGGCCACGACTCAGAAGGTAGCTCATTGGAACACCAGTGACTCTCGCCATTTCTGTCATATTAACGAACGCCATAAGTTTTTCTAGCAACCGCAGTGGAAGGTAAGCGTCTTTCAAACAGTACAGGGCCAGTCTTCGTCTGGTTTCAGGGCCTTGCTCCTGTAATGAAGCGATCATCGACGGCTGCACGTCTTCCTTCTGTTCCCCTAGAAACCGCGCGCTCACGTTGTTCAACGTGTACGACCGCAGTTTATACTCCCGACGAGCGTACTGCAGCATATCTATTTGCAGCCGGCCTTCAATGTTGATTACTTTTGATTCTGAGGTGCCGTAAGCTTTAGAGCTGAATCTGGCGTCTTTCAAAACTTGTTCAACGTTTTTAAGCCGACCGAAAAAGGGGAAATTTTTGATCTTCAATGCGGTTGCACGGTCCAAAAGGTACGGGAAATCGAAATTGGTTGTGTTGTACCCGATAATCGTGTCAGGATCGACCTTTCTAATGAAATCCGCCCATGCCAACAGCAAATCCTTTTCCTTTTTGAAAGAAAGAACCTGCGTTCCTACAATTGGATCACACGTATCCAGCGTGAAAACCGTTCGAACAAACGGTCTGCTCGCGCCCACGATTTGCACAACGTTGGCGATTGTGATTACGGGGTCGTGCGCCGCCTCGGGGAAGATATTAGGACGGCCACAACACTCAATGTCGTAACTCAGTGTACGCAAAGGTGCCGAAGCAAGCCACTCGCCTTCCGTTTTATGCGCAATCAGGTCCTCGTAATGAATTTTTGTCTCGATTTGGCAAGTACTCACCTTTGTTTCGCTACTGAGAACGTATTTTCCAGCTGGAAGCGTCACCCACGACATCCCTACAATCCCGCAGTCCACAGTGAGTCGTAGTTCATATGAAATATTGTCGTAGGTGAGATGGATACCGTAATCTCTTAACGGAAACGGGTCTCGCTCAATGAAAGAACGTATGTACTGCACGTTCCGGGGCGTTCGTCCGTAAATTTTGAGAAACTTTTGTTGAGAATCACCACTGTAACCCCACAAACTCTTTTTCTGTACGATTTCCAGTTTATGGATCATTGAATTTAGGTTGCTGTCTGCTGAGCACATGTATGTCAACATCTGGTCCTTGTCCTCCTCACTGAAAGAGGCCATCACGGGAACGTAAAAATAGTGATAGAAACCGGTAATGTCGCACATCACTGAATGTCCTTCTTTGGTTACTCCGAACATCCTGACTACATTAAAGTCAAGCGATTCGGGTTGAGCATCTATTTGCTGGAAAGTAATATCGTTCTCCGCCCAATTTTTTGCCAGCGGCGGTCTGTCCCATATCTGGTACCCTACAGTCCCGACATCTGTCGGCGGAGGCTGTGTGGCCTCGAGCTCAAGCGCCTCGACAAACTGACTTCGAGCCATTGTGAAATTGGCGTCCGTGGTTCTTGTCAGGTGACTAACGAGACCAAAATGTGCAGATAATGGTCAGCGGTTGTTTACTCATGAAATCATGGTATGGGTTGAACTCCAGGGTTTGCAAATACTCTGCCTGATACTCAGGACCATTTTTTAGTTATTTTAGAGCTTGAACAGACAAAGTCCCACATTATAACCCTAACCAATAACCATGCCCTGACACTAAACCATGAATCTTTACAGAAAATCACGAATTCTCAACTGCTGATGCTGTTATGTATACCAGCTAACAGCGTCGGATTGTGTGCGCAATGCTCCTGTCAGTGGATTTTTGTGGCAAGTGGATCATACAGCTGTGCACAGGTTGACTGTAATTTGTCATCATGGATGCATGAGATATTTGCTCTGCTATGGTGCAATCAAGGAACAGGGATCCGCAGGATTACGAACACCAACAACGGAATGAACTAGAAGGAGAATGAACTAGAAGGATGGAGTAGATGTATAGGGACACAATCTGTAGGTAATTTAACATGGCTTCTAAATGGTGCGTGCCTTTATTTAAGTACCTTTACACATTCTTTAACTCTTGAGCAGATCAAATTGTATAGGTACGTATAGGTACGTACAGGTACGTATGGACGTGTATGGACATGTGTGGACATGTATAGGCATGTAAAGGCATGTTGACACTAGATCATTGATGCAACCGATCCAAGATTACAGCCACTGATCGCCACTAATCAGCCCACGAAACAAGACGATCCTTACGGCTCTGCAATTTTGTGCACAACAATGAGTACACATTTAAACACAAGGTTATTAAATTAAGTTAGGCAGCTAAAAAATAAGCCCGGATCTTTATTTATTGTGAACAAAAGTGAACACTGAGAATTAGGTTGAACGCCCATATACACATGATACTGCTAGCAAAATATATAACCCACACACCTTCCCTAGCGTGAGAATAAACTTACGCGCGCACCTATAATCTTTATCTTTTGTGGCGGGCCTTAAGTGTATCCACACGTGACTACATTTTCAGACCATGAGCGAGTATACCAAAGAGCAGCACGACGAGGTCCGGCGCGTGCTGCGACTCGGCGAATTTGCCTACTACGAGACTCTTGTTGTAGAAAAAACCGCGACGTCAGCTGAGATCAAGCGCGCGTACAAGCGCATGGCTCTGCGGATGCACCCCGACAAGAACAAGGCGCCTAAAAGCGACGAAGCATTTAAACGGATTTCCAAAGCGTTCCAGGTTCTAGGAGACGAGGACAAGCGCAAGATCTTCGACCAGACCGGCAAAGATCCCGACTCGCGCAGCAATATAGGCAGCGGATTCCCTAACGGGTTTAACCCAAGTGCGTTTTCAAGCGCTCGTCGCGGTCCTGGAGGCGGGCAATTCGCACAAGACGACTTCATGCGGTCGTTCTTCAGTACGGGACAGAGCCCGTTTATGGCGACGTCGTCCTTCGGCCCTGGAATGCAGTTCCAGTTCACTGACGCAAATGATATTTTCTCTCAGCTGTTCACTGGCGGTGCTCGGCAACGGAGAAGGGAGCAGCCGTTAACGCCCGAAGAGAAGAAGAAGAAAGAACAGGAAAAAACAAGGACTATGTGGATTATGGGTCTTGTGACGTTGGTACTCATACTGGGTCCTACTTTGCTGGAGTGGATTCTCCCTACTGAATCCGCAACGCCGTCTTACTCGTTCTCTGCCACGCCGCACTATAACGAGAAGCGCGTCTCGGCGAAATACAAGATTCCATACTACATGAAGTCCTCACAGGCCCAGAAACTGTCAAAATCCAAGCTTCGGACACTTGACCGTAAAGCCGAGAACGAATACATATCGTCGACGCAGCGGATGTGCTCGCGCGAACACCAGCAGCAACAGCACGAAATGCGCGCGGCTCAAGGATTCTTCCGTGTGGACAAGCAGCGTTACGAGAACGCGAAGAACGCTCGACTACCACACTGCGAAATTCTCGAGGAACTCGGTGTTTTCTTCCACAACAGCAACTTCTTGTGAGAGAAGTACTAAGTAAAATAACTACAGCACGATGTGCCTAATGTAAAAGTTTATGAACGTCCGTCTATGGCTCTACCGTATAAATATATAAATATATAAATGTGTAAATATATATGTGTATAAATGCGCGAATGTGAGAAGGCATTGTGTGGATGTCGAACTTGATGACAATCTAAAACAGCAATGTAAGTGCTTGAAATTCTAATGTACGAGATAACGATGCAAGATAGCGATGCAAGATAGCTATGCAGTGGCTATGCAGTAGCTATGCAGAAACTATGCGTGAGGATTTGAGATAACAGTGTGTGAGAAGAACCGTAGCGTGTTATTATGTGGTTTAGGTGTATGTAGGCACAGACATATAGAGTAGACGTAAACATTGAGATAAGTGTATGTGTATGTGTGGGTATAAATGTAGGTATAGGTGCAGACACAGGTGAAGGCACTACTGCAGACGCATATTGTGTATATATGTATTTTCAATTGTAACGTATACAGATATAAAGTACAAGCGCGTATGCGATGACTATGGAAGCGCTACCATGTATTGTGCTGTGGCACCGTGTAATTTTATAAATAGAGGGCTATAGAACGTGTCAACATGTGAATGGTAAAAATAGCTATAACCCTGCTCCCAGATCGATAATGCGCCTCAATTAGTCTAAGTTTGAATATCCTGCGACAGTTTTACACTACCAAACAAACGCGAGAGTAACTAAGCCAGCTCTCAGTTTGTTAAGCAGTTCTCTTTTTGAACTGGCTATTCAGTCAGTGTATCAGTAAATGTTCGTTAAGACGTTTTATTTCGTTAAGGGTAGGGCGCAACAATTTTTCATTAGCACCTATTACTAACACGTGAATTTGCACAACCGCCTTTCCAGCAAAGGAGGGACGTTAATATGAACACACCCGCAGCTATATGCACGCGCATGTACTAAGCAAATGAAAGACTGAGTTTAAAAGAGAATATGGGGATCCTGTTTCATTGAAAGCCGATAAATAAGAAATAATCAATCAATTGCAGTATTGACACGTGATGCAACAATTTGAAATTTGATTACAGCCAGTTGTGCTGGTTTTTTGCGGGAGTGGTTTCTATTCACGACACGTACATATGTATACCTACATACATATATGTATGTGCATGCAATGCTATCAGAAAAATAAATAAATGAATATCAGATTATCTAATAAATTACCATATGTTACATATATTATAGAAAGTGGTAGACTCTTGTGGAGTTAGAAAGCAGCGTGCCTCATCAGACCAGCTTAGCATAACCTCTAAAACGGTGACTAGAGATGGCCGACGGCACGCGACCACCGAAGCGTACGAAGAATGTGCGCTGGACGGGTTCGCATGCCGCCGGACCCGATTCATCGGACACGGACAATCGCACCACCGACAATGACAGGCAAGACCGGAACCCAGACAGGTATAACTCTGACAGGTACTCGGACCGTAGCACAGATAGATACGCGGACCGGGACCGTCAATCCGACAGGTACAACAACTCGAACTCTGAGCAGCCTCAGCCTCATTCGTCGCTGCCGAGTAAAGTATATGTTCACAGCGACAGCGAGGACAGTGACAGCGACAGCGACAGCGGAAGCGACGATGTGGCGCAAACCACGCGCAAAAACACATGGTTCAACAGAATGCGCACAGGTGACAACACAACGGACGACGACGACGACGACGGAACCACAGACGGAACCACAACGGACGGAGACGACGACGACACACTGGCAATTTCGGTTCCTCCGAGGATCAGAATTAGCGGTTTACAGTCTGCGAACCCGTTCGCGAACCTCATGGACGTCGGCACACGCACAAGTGGCGGATTAGCTCCAGGAACCGATTCCGACTACCGCAATCGTCGAAACCGGTTATCGAACTCGCAGTCGCGGTCGCAACCAACATCGCCGAGTCTGACTCCTTTGGATTCCCAGAATTCGGCTGGAATCCCGTTACAGGATCTGCCAGTTCAAACGCCTCCTGAATTTGAAGGTTTGGATGCAAGCACTCAAGCCGAGGTTTTCAGAAAGAAAGTCGAGCATGAGCAGCAGAAACGGCAGAAAGCCATTTCCCGTATCCTTGCCAAACAGAACGCTGCGAAAAACACTGGGGACAAACACGAGTCTACTCACGAACGCACGAATGAGCGCCGGAACTCGAATTCCAGTGACAAGCGGCATAGCGCCGGCAGCAACAGCAGTTCTGCTAGCGCGCGTACTGGAAACACGACCCAGAGCGTGAAAATTGGGAGCGTTAACGGACAACAGAACGAGTCTCCGCATAACGACAATGCAAGCACCACGTCGAGTCAACGCCGGCCGATTTTGCGTACACGGTTAGGCTCCTTAGAAGAAGACAGCGAGAGCGACGAAGAGAAGAAGAGATTAAAGGATTTAGAGGAATCGAACAAACAGCAGGCAGTCGAACATGCCCGTGCACTGGTTAACCAGCACGTCCAATCATCCGAGCCTCCGGAACATGCTGGGTATGTGCCGAACAACGACCTTGCAATGAATATTGGTCTTGATGACGACAATCTGAGCGCTATAGAGAGCGACGGAGACCAGTCAAGCCATAAAGAAAACGAGAAAGAAGAAGCCGAAAGCGACGACTCGAGTTCTGACGACGATTTAAGCGTTCAGAGACGAGAAGCCAATATGCGCGGCGATCCCGACTATGTGCCTCCACCAAAACAAGTTAAAGAAGGTGTGCTTGGCTCGTTGTTGAGACTCTATGCTGGCCAGGAAGACGATAAACCGAGTCCTGGTAACAGCACCGCAACGTCTCCAACCGACAGCCCGTTCTCGTCTCCTCCTCAGACGCCTTCAGAAAGCGACGCTAGTAATTACTTAAATGTAAACGATAAAAAGAAGCCCGCGTACTTAAGGACCTACTCGAGCGAAGACGCGCTAGGCCGAGAAAGCAAAGGCAGACCTAAATGGTACCAACGCTCGTCCTCGTCGTATGTTCCGTCATTACACAAAATCGCTACTAGCGGAATCAACGCTGCCGAGCATGCAAACTCGCATATCCGCAACCCGTTACGGCGGACGGGAACCGGCGGAAAAATACATACAATGACCGACCTTGCTCAAGACGCTGCGGCGTTAGGACATAAAGGCATGGAGAACGTGAATGCACTGCGCGACAAAGAGGCGCGCAGAAGGAAGAAGAAGATCGACCAGCAACGACGCGAGAAGGAGAAGGCCTTGAAGAAGGCCAGAATGGCCGAGCAAGCCAGAATCACTGTGCATATTGCCGATGTCCTTCAACGGCAGCGGTTCCTGCTCCGGCTTGGACGCGCGCTCATGTTGTTCGGAGCTCCTAGTCATCGTTTAGAAGAGTACTTGAAGATCACAAGCCGAGTGCTCGAAATCGATGCCCAGGTCCTTTATATCCCGGGGTGTATGCTGATCTCGTTCGGTGACGCTACAACCCATACATCCGAGACGAAGTTGCTTAGAGTAACGCAAGGCTTGAATCTCGGTAAACTGCATGCTACGCATTTGCTGTATAAGGAAGTCGTGCATGATTTAATGGGACTGGAAGAAGCAAGCTCGCATATCGACCATTTGCTTACATCTAAAGACATGTACCCGTGGTGGTTAGTAGTCATTTTCTACGGCATTGCGTGCCTCAGTTTCGGAATGTACTCGTACGGCGGCTACTGGAACGACCTGCCTATTTTGTTCCTTGTCGGCGGCGCCGTTGGGTTCTTGCAGTTCTGGGTCCAGCCACGTTCTGATTTATACTCGAACGTGTTTGAAGTAAGTTCGTCGATTATTGTGAGCTTTGTAGGAAGAGCAATTGGCTCAATTGGGCACGGTGATGATCGCGTGTTTTGTTTTGCTGCAATTGTACAGGGATCCTTGTCTCTGATTCTTCCTGGTTATATTATTCTCGTTGGTGCACTCGAGCTGCAAACAAAGAACTTGGTTGCAGGTTCAGTACGAATGTTCTACGCCAACATCTATTCGTTGTTCTTGTCATTCGGCATCACGCTGGGGTCAGCGATCTACGGTTGGTGCGACTCAACAGCGTCGGGAGAAACAACATGCCATCGCACAATTGATGCGAAATGGCGTATCTTGTTTGTCCCAGCAGCCACGGCGTTTATTGCAGCAGTAAACCAAGCCAGCCCGCGGCAACTACCAGTAATGGTTGTTGTGGGCTGTTCAGGGTACTGCGTTCTTTATTTCGTCCAATTGAAGGTTCCTTCTGCGTCGGCGTTCACCTCCGCAATCGGAGCTTTCACGATCGGAATTCTGGGTAACTTGTATTCCCGTGTAGGCCACGGTCTTGCTTTTGCAGCCATGTTACCTGGAATCTTCTGTTTAGTGCCGTCCGGTGTCGCTGCCCAGGGCTCCCTGGTCGCTGGTGTTGCGTACGCCGACGCGATCGTGCAGTCTACAGACGGCAACGCGACAAGTACAAGCATGGCCGAGCAAGCGTCGAACGATATTACCCAATTGGGATCCACAATGACTCAGGTTGCTGTGGGTATCGTTGTAGGCTTGTTTGCGGCCACATTGTTTGTGTATCCTTTGGGATTCAAAAAGAAACGATCAGGTCTTTTCACGTTCTAGATTTGCTGAATCTTGCACGCCTAGCATGCATTTTTTCATTTTTTCATTCATTCATTATCGCATCTCATGCTAGGTGCCATGCCCAAGAATTCAGCCGCTCTACACGATGTAGCAGTTATCTTTTATTGCAAAAGTTCATATTACTCTATTCTTGTTTACTTTCAGTTCTCTATTTTTACAATTTTTCCTCTTTCGGACAGCGGACAGCGGAGCCTCACTCTTGTCGTCTAGCAGTATGTAGTCATTACCGATTCCGGTATCTATTTATGCAGTCTAGTAACACAAACTGATGCAATTCCTTTTCCTTGTAACTTCATACACTAGCAGCAATTATTTCAATCATTTGCCGTCTAGTTTGCTCTATCCTGCACGACTGCATTGTAGCATCTTTGCTCATTACTCCATTGATACCGGTTACAAACGAATGTATAATCACATGCTAATTGGACGCTGCCGATCTAAATAAGGAGGTTGTGTAGGTGTTTCATATATCCAAATGGAAGCGCTTGCTTGCGTCAAATTGTCTGAGTTGCAAGACAGGCAGGTGAATTAACCTGAATGAAAACACACTTTTAAATCAAACTGGAAGCATTGCTGTTTGCTTCTGCAGTTTAGTATTTATCTATGATATTACGAAAATAACTTATTGCGGGGTGGATTAGTGGATCGGTGGATCAGTGGATTACAAGGGATCAAAGAGCTCTGTCAATGGTATACTCTGTTGGCCTCGTATATATCAAAGAGAAAGAAAACAAATTACGAGAAAATGCCTTCTTAATCTGAGAAAACTGAATTTGAGGCTTGTATTTAAGACAATCAAGAAAAAAAGGCGCTATTTATCCACCGGCGGTCGGTTGGTGCTGTAAAAACATGTCACGAAATGACATGATAACGTGCCCTACCTCCCCACCAAATGCATTTAGAACTGCAGCATCTTCGTTTTTTTAGATAGTTTTAATTAAGGGCAAGGGTAAATTACGCGTCGGAGCGCTTGCAGATTCAACACAACGAGATATTCTACAAGGCTTTATCTGTGCAAAAGTCGGTAGATAGTAGCTCTTACGACTTTTTACGCGTAAATTCATAAATGTATAAGTACAAACAAATGGTTTACACTCTCCTTACAATTGTCTTTAACATGTGGCTGCGTTGTTTTACGGTGATAAACATAAATATGCATGTCTGGTTACCCCTACCTCAAATTAAAATGGGTTCATAACGAGCACTACATAATTACCGTTTTTGTATTAGTCCAAATAGTTAGCATGAATTCGGCAGTAGTGTTCGAACACAGAGATAATTTCGGCATGGTCGACCGCGCAAATGTGCGCACCCCGGTAAAGGATTTGCCGAGTTTATCCTACGACTGTTCAAGCTCGCCGTTCTACTCGTCGCCAAGATCGCTGTTTGGAGGTTCGTCGAATGCCGATCCGGGGCAGTATAATATGCCTTCGGGCAAAGCATATACACAGAACCCAATGAACGGCCCGTATGTCCGCAGTTTAGAGCCCCATCACTCTTCAAATGGGTTGAATACACTTGCATCGTCACCGCCTGGCTACGCTTACGGGATGGACGAAAAAGCTATTTCGCCAATGAAACTACGACAGCAGCCGTTCAGGAATCCGGATCTTGATACGAGAACCAGGAAACCTTCGGAAACTATGCAAAAAATAAGGCTGAACAATTACAGGAAAGCTAATGATAATTTCGTGCAGCATTACAGGCATTTAGAAAACGCGTCCACATTAAACGCAGGGACCACAAATTCCAAGCGTTCGCGATCGTCGCATCAAAGCAAATCGAAACTTAGAAGAATTTCCGAAAATGGAGACCTTGATAACGAAGACTGCACAAGTTTCCTGTTATCTGCACATGTGTTTTCCAAAGCGTGCGAGGCCCAGAGATCATTATTAAGTGAGATACCCCCTCCCCCGCGAACACACCAAACAGATGATGTAGTGATAACGAGGAACTTGTGCTTTGAGAGCAAAGTAGATGAAAATGGAAGGGTTTCCATCATTCCCAGTAGTGGTGAGAGATCGCCGTTGACTTCATATTCTCATTGTGATGAGTCAAAAAAACCGCCCAAGCGTGCTAACTTCAGAAAAACAAACGCGGGCAAATTCTTTAACATCAAGAAATTAATTGGCGACCAGGATCTTGTTTGGGATAGCGAGAACGAAGAAGAAGGCGAATTGCCGGAAAGCCGTATACCCAAAACCCCGCCTAGGTTTGGGAACCTGGGCAGTTGTGATGCAGCTACCGCTTTTGCCAAAACCCTCACACGATCACGCGACGAGGGGTTCGGATCGCTTTTTATGTTCCCACTATACAATACGCCCGATTCAACCAGGATCACACCATTTGTGCCATGCACACCACGAATTCCATCCGAATTAAACGATTTAGAGGAAAGCGCGTTTGCATCTAACGTCATGACACCTCCAGGTGCGATTTACACATACGAACAAAATGCCATGTTCACAGGCCTAACCCCGTTTCTCGTGAACGACCAAGAGGCATGAATCTTAATCTAGTGTATACTACTTAGTCTAATGATACCTTCACGTCAATTTCTTAATTCCTCAATCTGCATGATTGCATTATTTTTACATTTTTCTAAATGAGTTTTGTTTCCTTTTTCTTCTTAGCAGACGGTTAATTTTAGCAAATGTTATGTAGATCTCTCATTAAGCGCCACAACAGGCACTAAAAATAAAAAAGAAAAAAAGCACCCCCTACACTATGTCATTAATGACGAAATGTAATGCAAGTACCCATTGTCCTGCATAACGCAGTTCCGCACGTCAGCTTATGTGGTGCAACCAAGGAAGTTATACCTCCCAAATATCAAGTAATATCCTGCAAAATCTTTATAACACACAAACAATAGAGCTAGATAGCAGCAAAGTAATGTCATAGCATAAATAAGAGAAGTAGAGCATAGATAGTGGTTCCTTTCGAATTTCTTTTGCTTTGGAACCGCCCGGTTTTTTTTCTGTTATGACAAATAAGCGCGGGTGGTCGTATAACTTTCCGCATTAGCGAGCGCTGACGCATGGTGTATATATTAGCTACACATTGCCTCATTAACACTCGGCAACAGCCCTTTCAAGCCGGCGGTGCAAACCCGACCCCCTCACTCCCCCTCTCACCCTTCACACATTCACGCCGCTATTTTTCATATCTTCAAATGAAACGGTTACTAAATTTAAAATCTTTCAAACGCAAGGATTCGGCTAGCCCTGAACCGCAGCCCGAATTGTCCACCTCTGACAAAGGTGACCCTGAGGCACAAATATGTCATGACACGCCAATTCCTGAAAAGGATGCCGACAGCGATATCATGACGATCGATACGGCATTGAACGATGATTTCGATGCTCATGACGAATTTGGCGAGAAAATTGACTCTCATATCCCCGATGGAGGTCTTATGGCTTGGTTACAAGTCCTTGGCTCGTTCTGTGCTATTCTGATGACTTTCGGGTTGTCTACAGGTACAGGTGTGCTTATGCAGTGGTTGTCGAACAACTATCTTTCTGACCGCAGCGAGTCTGAAATTGCGTGGATTTTCTCCCTGCAGCTCTTCCTTTTCTATTTCCTTGGTGTGCTGTTAGGTCCGATTGTGGACGCTGTTGGCGTCCGCGTCATTGTGATTCCAGGCACAATTGGCTGGGTAGTGGCTCTTTTCATTCTCTCTGTTTGTAAGGAGTATTACCAGTTCATTCTGTGTTTCTCGATTTTGGGCGGAATCAGCAGCGCGTGCTTGTTTAATCCAAGTGTCGCTGTTCTGACGCACTGGTTTGACCGCAAACGAGGCGTTGCATTGGGAATTGCCGTTTCTGGTAGCGGTGTAGGCGGAATCATGTTCACGCAGATTTTCAACAAACTGCTTGCATCTTCCGGCTACGGCTGGGCAGTTCGAACTGTCGCGTTCACAGTTCTGGGCGCCGGGATCATCGCGTGTGCGACGCTAACAAGCAGACACACGACCCGGTCTATTAATTGGAGCGATGCCAAACCGGATTTGAAATCTTTGCTTGACAAAAGATTCTTCTTCTGTGTAGTCGGAATGTTCTTTGTGGAATGGGGTCTGTTCGTGCCTAAACAGTACATCATTCCTTATGCTGTCATGCGCGGGTTCTCTAGAACCTACGGCAGTAATCTGGTCTCGTACTTGTCAGTGGCTTCAGTCATTTCCCGTATTGTTGCAGGGTACATGGCCGACCGAATGGGTTCGTTTAATCTGGTGATTATCACTGCAGTGACTACTGGTATTATTTGTCTAACTGTGTGGCTGCCAGCCGGTCACACGAAAGGAGGTTTGCTCGCCTTCGCTATCCTGTTCGGTGCATTGAGCGGAGCTGTTATCTCATTGTCGATGATCACAATCCCTCAGCTTTCTAATGTGAAGAACGCAGGAAGACGCTACGGCACAGCGTACATGATTGCTAGTTTCGGTGTGTTGACGGGTATCCCCATTGCTGGTGCGCTAACGTCGAACAGGTACTTGGGTATGATCATTTTCACGGCATGTGTTTACATAGCCGGTGGCATGAGTTTCTTCGTTAGCAGATGTTTCGCAGTTGGTCGCAAAATCATTTTCTAGTCGCATTACCCACCATCTACACATCTACTACCTGCGAGGGTCTGCAAACGATTTAAATGTCAGCACCACCATAAAACTACAAAAAATACTACATCGAACTGCAATTCCAACCAGTATCGTGAAACGAAATGAGGAGTTTCTCGATAATTCTCTCTTATTCTGGAGAAATAAACGAGCCGTGTCTATTGTCTTTCAATGTGCATAAAAAAACATCGTGCTTTTGTTTCAGATTTCATTGTATTGACTCTGACCTCCGAGTTGGATCAAACATCTATACCCATGCCAGTCAGCACAACCGGATGGCCAAGAGTGTGACAATCAGAACCTATAAGAGTGGAACGATGCATACATACCGGTTAGAATATCTATGATATTTCAATGCTGGAATGTCGTGTGCGCCCCCCCCCCCCTGCAACCACGACTTTCGATTCGATTCGAAGACGTTAACTGTCTGCGATTCGATCGATCACGGCAATTTTCCGTACTTTTTTTTAATTTTTTTTTATTTTCTTTCTCTATTTTTCATAAATGCTATTTTTCGAAAAAAAAACGTTACCTTTGGTTGCATTAATTCCAAAGGGCGATTTCATAGTAATAGATAGTCTTGTACCTTTATGTTTCAATCTTGATATTTGTGCAAATCCCCTAACCGTATCAGGGTTTGCACGCTATAACTTATAAGAAACGCGTTACATCAATAGCGCCGTTAGGCCCAGCACGCTTAGAAGAAAGCTTACAGTGTGTTTGGTTAAAAAGAGAATACCTAGGTAAATGTCTTTTGCAGAGATTGCGTACACAGAAATCCGGAATGGAAAGTACGAATGCCTTATTTGTTTTGATGCACTGAAGGTGAGGTCCAAGATCTGGTCGTGCAAACAGTGTTTTCGTGCTTTTCATATTAGCTGTACCCAGAGTTGGCGAGAAAAAAGTCTTGAAAAAAAGAAATTTTGGAGCTGCCCGCAGTGTTCGGCGAACCAAGGAAATGTAGACATTAAAGACCGATGCTGGTGTGGCAAAACGTTCGACCCAGAGCCCTCTTCGATCCTTGATCCCCATAGCTGTGGCCAGACTTGTGGAGCCAAACGCAATTGCCCGCATCCGTGTCCATTGATCTGCCATATCGGCCCTCATGCAGACACTGGGAAATGTATGTTTCAAGGGCCTAGAATGGCGTGTTTCTGTGGAAAGCATCAGACTCAAACTCAGTGCTGTATGACGAAGTACCAAGGATTTTCATGCATGGAGATATGCGAGAAAAACAACTCTGTTTGCGGCCATAAATGCACTAAAACGTGTCATCCCCAAGACTCAGAAACCCAAGACTGCGGCGCTTGCGATCGCACCGTTATAGCTACATGCTACTGTGGAATCATTGATCAGGCAGAGTTCAAATGCGAGGATTTGCCGCTGGAAATGCGGCTCAAATTAAAAGAAAAACCTAATGCAAACGTTGTTGTTTCATGCGATTCCGTTTGTGATCAGCTCTTTAGCTGTAAAGTGCACAAATGTGAATCTAAATGTCATAACCATGTCGAGGACGAGTGCCCGCTTACCCCCAAACCCCACGAGACGTGTTACTGTGGAAGAACAGAACTCCACCGACAAAAATGTACTGACCCGATTGAGAAATGCACTAACGTGTGTAACAAAATCATGAGCTGTGGGCATTCATGCACGGATATATGTCATTCCGGTGAATGTCCCCCCTGTTCAGTTCTTGTGTCTGGTGTTCCATGTCGGTGTGGGTCTACAAAAATGGACCTGCCATGCTCAATTTATAAAAACGATACAATCATATGCGACACTGTGTGCAAACGCACGCTAGATTGTCACAGGCACGCCTGCTACGAGTTATGCTGTCCTTACAACAAACCCAAACACAACGGGTCCAAAAAGAAGAAATCTAGCCAAACATTTCAAGGCGGGCTGAGGGAACAATTAGTACGCGATTTGGATTCCTTGTCCTTTCCTGAACAGGAAACTGAGGCACACATTTGTATGCGTACTTGCGAGCGCCGATTGAATTGCGGAAGACACGTATGCATAGAAAAGTGTCATTCTGGCAAATGCAAGCCGTGTAAAACATTGCTTTTCGATGAATGGAGCTGTACATGCGGCAAAACCATTGTCATTCCGCCAATTCCGTGCTCTTCTGAAATGCCCGCATGCAAACACCGTTGTTCATTGCCATCCGAGTGCGAACATCCAGTTAGCCATAGATGTCACGACAGGTCAACTCCGTGCCCTCCATGCACCGCTTCCAAATTGGTCCAATGCGACTGTGGGAAAGGTTACAAGTCCACTGTTTGCTGGCGGTCGCAAGAATCGATTTCGAGGAAATGCTCCATAAAGTGCACAGAAAAGTTGGATTGCGGGCATGAATGCATGCAGGTATGCTGTTCTGGAAACGGAAGTTGTCCACCGTGTAATCAACTTTGCAAGGCTAAATTTGAAGATTGTTCCCACCCCCATTTGGAAAGCTGCCACTACCCAGACCCGTGTCCCGAGTTGTGTACGTATAAATTAAAGACAGAATGTCCGTGTGGTGCTCTAAAAGTGTCTTATTTCTGTGGAGAAGACCTTGTTGTCAACTGCACCGGTATTTGCGCTAAAGAGTATTACCCTACGCCACTAAAAGAAGCGTATTTGGGAGGATTCAAGGAATACTTGCTGAAACTCGAGAAAACAATTAGGAAGTTCGTTGCCGACAAGAAAACGCACTCGCTACAGCTTCCTACAGCTGACAATTTGCACAGACTTTACCAACATTTGATGCTTGGACATTACGGAATCCGTAGTGAGACCACCAGAGAAGGCAGACTGAATTATGTTATTGGTAAAAAGACACCGGAAACGTTTATGGTAAAAGTGACACTACAAGAATCTAGGTTTGTTGTTCCTAGCAGTGTTGATCTAAAGGATCTGAAGATTGAAAACAAATACAACAAAGAACTCCAATTAGAGGAAAAGAAGAATGAAAAGAAAATGAAAAAGAAAAAGAATATTGCAATTCCTGATTCCATTAAGGCTCAACTCAAATCACAGAACCGACTTAATGTTGGCCGTATTTACCAAGTTAACCCAGAAAATCAAGAAAACCAAGAAAACCAAGAAAACCAAGAAAATCAAGACGATCAAGACGATCAAGATGATCAAGGTAGTCAAGACGGCAAAAAGAATCGACTAGGATATGTGCCTAGTCCAAAGATGCAAACAGGTGGCCCAGTGAAGTTCTTGCCTGAAAAGAAAATAAAAATCTCTGCTAACGCTTTTAAGAGTCTGGATCTTGAAGAGTGATCAAGTCAGCTAAGAATGTTGTTATCATGAACTTGCGAAAGTATTATGTAGTTTATGGTTATTTCGGTTATTTCGTTGATTGTATGTGGTTACGGTTTAACCACTGGATCCTTCCGGAGCCTGATTTCTAAGTACCGGGCTGGAATGTATGCGACCATTGCAAACCCAAACGCCAAGAATGTTCCTAAGTCGGCTCCATCACCGACCAATGCTGCAATCGGCGCTAGATAGTAGTACTGGTACATTCCAACGGCAACACCAGCGACTCCGCATGCGAACCCAAACAATGAGGCGTACATTATAGGGAAATGGTCTTTTGTCAAGTAGTATTTCCATTGGTAGTCATCCTTTTTATGTCTTCTGAACAAAAAAGTCTCCGTCAGTAGAATGGCAGCATAGATCATGCACCAGTACCCGATCATAGGCAAGAAGTTAGAAATGATTTCCGACCAACCGGACTGGCCAACGGCAGACAGAATGTAGCAGAGACAGGACCCAATGATAGCGAAAATGTAACGCGGGAATCTGGCAAAGAAACTGAAATATGTTTGGAAACACAGACCGAAAGAGTACATGGTAAGCCCAGAGTTAGTGATCAAACTGATGAACATGAGCACCGACAGGAAAATACCACCACCGTGCCATTTCTTCATTGAGTTCACAATTAAGCCTGCGCCGCCAAGATTGTTATAGATCTCGGCATACTCTTCGTTGTAAAGACCAGTTGAGGCCAAGCCAACGCCAAGGATTCCCGTGAAAACAGTTGGAACGAAAATCACAAACAGAGTGAAGAAGAAAATGACCCATGGGTTGGAGTCTTCAGGCATATCGACGAAGTAATCAGACGCAATGGGCATCCACGAACTTGTGATGCCTACTGAAGAACTGAAAAACGAAATCCAGTTTGCGTTGAAGTTGACGCCAGTAACCAAAGACGGGCTAGTAACGTCGAATGTGTTTCCTGCGCAAATGTAACACAGCAGAAACGAAACAAAGATCGGGATCATGAAGAAGAAATCAAAGAGCTCGAGGATCCGCAGTCCGAAAACGGACAGAAACAGAACAACCAAAAAGTTGATCAACATTCCGATCTGGACACTGATTTTCTCGTTTGTCATTGCCGATAAAAGCTGGCCTGCGAAATTCGAGTTCACAATTCCCCACCCGATTCCACTCAGGTTATTGACTAACCCAATAAACATACTGAAGTACCATCCGAACTGGAATTTACTACCCATGATCTGCCGTAAACCGGATCTAGGGCCCATTGTGGCACCAAACGCAGCTACTAACGAGCCAACAAACACACCAGCGACTCCTGAGCCTACAGATGCGCCAAAACTCAAATTAAACAGAAGTGGGCCAAGGAAAAAACCGGTCATTGAGGGAACAGAACAAGTACCGCCAAACCAGATACCAGATAGCTTTATGTAGTCCCAGATTGTGCCATTGCATCGTTTGTTGGGAGGCTGTCTTTGCACACCTCGTGCTTCGCCCAATCTGTCAATAAAGGCTGATGTCCGCCAGAACCATTTGAAATATTTGTTGTTCAGCCTGTCTTCAGTGTAAATGAGGTTGACAGGCTCTTCGACATCAACGTCGGAGATATTCAAAGAGTCATTAGAAGTTATATCCACGCAGCTCTGCTTCTCTTTATCTTCGAGAGGCTGCTCCTCGTGATCATGCCTGAAGTGCTTTAGAAAGCTATCCTGAATAGCCATTTCGATCTACCACACTTATCTTTCACTACGACTGCATGCTTTTTATATCAGGTTTGGAAAATTATGTACCCTACTCGCCAAATAAAAGACAGATTATGTAATTTATAGAGTTAGACTAGAGGAATGGTATAAATCTGTAGTCCTCTGTAGGAAGTACAGAAGATGCGGTGCACAGTATAATATTCTCCTATTAAGAAGGAGCTTGACATATATCGCTTTTTTTCTTATTCAATATATCCCCATTTTCTCCTTCGACGCGTCTCGCATTCATGGGTGTGCATGTCTCCACTTCTGGCTTACATGTGCTTTGTAGTCATGTTCTATGACATGCATCGAAGTCATGCAGAGACATGATCGTAACAATCATATCAAATAATACGCGAGAGTCCACTTACAGCATGCATGAATAGACTGGAAAAAAGTACAAACAGACTCCTGGGATATATTTACCGTAGATTCTCGCCCAAAGATTTTTTAAACTGGCATCTTCCTTAAAACCCATCCATATCGGCCTCCCCCAGCCTCGCACATCCAGAATCACGGAGTATTAGATAATTAATTTAGGGTCGATATTGCGCACCGGTCGTGCCTGATATGCACCTGTTGAGACCAATTAAATAAATTCTAGAATATAGTATAAAAAGAACCAGCAATGAGTTCAAAAGGATACGTCGATATATAAATACAATGAAGCAATCCTTCTCAATCTTTGCTAGCCCTTTTTCATACACGCATCGAATATATACTGAACGTCGATCAAATGTGTAGCGAAGATGTGTCGAAGATGTGTCAAATATTATCTGTAACTAGTGGCTGCATAGATCAAATCAAAATAGACCCTCATTGGCTAGGGTTCCAGCTCAAATTTTGGGGAACGAAAAAAAGCGGTCGTATGACTCAATGAATCAGATCAGATTTCAAAAGGGCAAAAAAATATAATGACGAGGGAGGGATTCGAACCCTCGCCCCCGTAGAGACAAGAGCCTTAATCTTGCGCCTTAGACCACTCGGCCACCTCGCCTGGGGATGTGTACATGGGTGATATCTACACACACACCCGCCTGACCGAGAGTGTAAAGATAAAAGAAGTCACCTGAGAGATAGAAGTGTGTAATTTGCATTTTGTAACTCGAAGGTGGAGATTGAATTGAAGTGTCCTCTATGAGATAGAGAATATATCATTTTGACTAGATTTCCTAAAACGAGTGCCTAAACTACGTGAACTACTTATAATGATGTATGGAAGAAGTGCAATGACCAAAAAAAAAGATGATAAACCTGTCTCTAACAACCAGAACAAAAAATAAAAAGCAAAAAATATAGTGACGAGGGAGGGATTCGAACCCTCGCCCCCGTAGAGACAAGAGCCTTAATCTTGCGCCTTAGACCACTCGGCCACCTCGCCTGGGGATATATACATGGCTGGCCATTAGATTCATGAGAGTTTGTGCGCATTTGGACTTCATGTGGTCTCCAATTTCCATTTGACCATTGTACGGCATTTTGCTTGACATTTTATGATGCATGTTCCCCTAATCTGTACAACTTTCGCTTACTGAAAAGTGCGTTTTTAATATCCGGAACAAGAAACCCTACATTTTATAATATTCTGCAGCAGGCAGGCATTCAATCGCTGAATTTAAATAGAGGTTTCGGGCATGGCATGGTCTGATTCCAGCATGGCATGCTGGTAAACTATGTAATATATTAGTAATAAACATTGAACTTTGAACTTCCAATTTGGATTGAGCTGATATTCGAGTTGATGCAATTTCTGTTAACTGTTTAGAAACTTTATGAATTCCGACTACATACACACAGATGATAGTGAAAAGCTGGAATTTGTTGATTTGGACCGTGTCCGAGGGTATATCCGCTCATTGCGGGTGCCTAACGTGGACAAGACGATCGAGAACATAACATGCGTTGCCGTGCTGATGAGCGCGTTGTTTTATAGCCAAAACCACATTCTGGACATTCTGCATGAACTGAACTATAATTCAGGTGGATACTCTGAAGAGATATCGTTACTAGTGTTATCACAAACGACAATTAAAGACATCCTCCGGATCCTTGCTAAATACAGCAATTCTTCGCCTATTCCGACATCATTAAACGATTCTAGTCGCAGTGTTCGAATTATCATCAGTAATATGGACCCGTTACTGCATTCCTTGGGTGTAGAGAACCGGAACGAACGCCGAGCACGATTAAACCCAGAGGCTCTGATTATCGAGATTTCACAGCTCAAAGATGGTGTTAATGATATCAGAGAGAGGTTAATTGAGCTTTATAAACAGTTAGTTCCTGATTCTGACGAAGCGCCGTCGTTGAATCAGCTAACTGACGGTTTTCTGGATCTGTTTAAGCATTTCGGGCTAGAAGTAAACGACGGAGACGCAGATGTGGATATTTCTGTCTACCCTGAGCACGACTCACAGTCTAGTGATGGGGTCAAGTTCCGTTTCCGCGATCTTTATGCTGGTGACGATTCTGAAAAGGTGATTGAACATACAAGCCAACCTAATAGTTCAATTGAGCCTGCATCGAACCCCCCATCGAACCCCCCATCCGACCCCGCATCGGATTCTGCATCTGTATCTGATATCTCTGAAGTCCCTGCTCCGGCAGCAGACCGTACAGATACAGTAATTGACCTTGATACCCCCACTGGCAATATTGACCCAGAAACTGGTAATAATGAAGCCATAATAGGTCATACGGATACTGTTACTAGCCGTACTGAGAATTCAGTTGACCCCGACACGGTGGTTATCCATTCAGACAGTGATATTCCTGAAACCAGGCATAACCCTTCAAATGATGTTCTTGAGCCTGTCTCGAGCCATTCGAGTGATGGAAATGAAGACGCTAATGATATTGAGAATGATGATGCTAGTCTAGATGTCAATGGTGACATATCTGTCGATGTTAATGAACCCGTCGACGTTAACGAAGGTGATGAAATAAACTGGGAACAGTACCCGAATACCCCCGTTTCAGACTATATTGAAGACGACGAGCCTGAACCAAACGAGTCTACTGTTTACGAACGGCCCAATCCGAAGAAAAGGAGACTTGAAGAGACATTATCTCCGCTTCCTAGATTCGAGAAACCGATGAAAGATCCTGTTAAAAATGTCAAAGGACTTAAATTCCCCTATGCAAAGTATAAATGGCCGCGGCGGAGACAGGCACTAATAAATCCCAGTAAACTGTTTTCCCAGTCGCCAAAATGCTGTCAGAAAATTGTTAGAATGTACAGAGACGAGATTGAACTAAACGGGCTTTTCGTGCACGACATTAACCGATTTCTCGTACAAAGGAACGCTGATTATATCGAAATCAACAGGATTTTCTCTATGTTTATGAACTCGAACTCAGAGTTGCAAAAAAGCCGGTTAGAAGCAGGTAATTTGACCACCCAGCTCGAACTCAGTAACCAGCAGCTGGAAACCGAGAAAAAAGCGAGCTCTAAGTTACAAAAAGATTCAGAACCTCTTCGTGATGAGATCGAGAAACAGAAGACTGAATTGAACGAACTTCAGACTGGATATAATGAGCTGAAACAGAGCAAAGAAGCATTAGAAAGTCGGAACCAGGGGCTCGTTTATATTAACAAACAGCTTGTTAGCGACAAATCGGCTGCTCTTGATAAGAACATCAAACTGACTGTTGACCTGAACAACCAAAGCAACGCGTTAAAGGATTTGACAACCAAACTTGAAGCTGCTAATAATGAACTGGGCCAGTATAAAAACCAGCAAGCGATTCTGGACAATCTCCGAACCGAGAACGAGGAACTACACTCGAAAAACGCTGAACTGAAATCAGAACTCGATACCCGGGTCAGTGAGTTCGACCAACTGCATAAAACCCATTCAATGGCTTCTTCGTTCCCCAATAAAGTCATTTCCAACAGCCATAACCAGATCCTGCTACAGGAAAAGGATTTAGTGATTGCGAAACTGTCGAAAGACTATAACGAGAAAGTCAGAGAATGGAACGAGCAGCAGAACGAGCTTGTTAATTGCAAATCCGAGCTCAATGTGCAAAAGGAAACCGTCAAACAGCTCTCACAGAGACTCGAGTCTGGTCAAAGTACTCTGAATATACAGAAATCGAGGCAAGCAGACCTGGAAACCAAAATCAGGGAACTTAGCGGAGCTATTTCAGCTCGCGACGAGCAAATGAACAGTTTTTCTGAGACAATGCAGTTGAAAGACGCTGAAGCTGCTAATATGTACAGCGAGCTCGTTCAGTTGCGTTTGAATTTACAAGAGACCGAGAAGGAGAGAGCAAGACTTGGGGAAATTTCTGCTAATTACGAACGCGACTGGTCTGTATGGTCGCAAATGGACACTGACTATAAATACAAAGTGCAGAACTACGAGCAACAATTGTTCTCTTTACAACAAGAGCACGCAACGCTGAAAGATCAGTGCAAACAGGTAGATCTGAGATGTACTGAAGCAGAAATGCGGCTCGCTGAGGCGGAGAAAAGGTATAATGATCTGGAGACCAGGAACGCAAAGACCGAGAAGGAGTTCAGAAACCTTGAAACAACTTATACAGAACTGAAAACCAAACACTCTGATTTGGAAACCAAGTGCAATGTCATGGAGAAACAGAGTACAGAGATAAATTCTCAATTCAAGGAGGCAGAAAGACAGTACAACGATATGGTTCGAGAGTACAAGAACATGGAGATCAAGTGTAAAAGTATGGAAAAAGAGTATACTAATGCCGACTCCAAGTTCAAGGAAATGGAGAGACAGCGTAACGAGATGGAAATCAGGTACAACAGTCTGCAAAGCCGGTACAGTGACGCAGAAAAGCAGTTCAATGAGACCAAGAGCAAGCTTAATGAAACGCAGAAAGAGTTGTTCAGGTTGCAAAGCGCATATAATCTCCAAACCGAAAACGACCGCAAAGTCGGTGTTGAACTACAAACCTTACAGAACGAGTATAAAGAGCAGATCCGACTTCTGGAGACCAAGGACGCTGATATTGTTCAATTGAGAACTTCGCTCAGTGATATTGAGAGCAAACAGCGCCTTTTGACTGCTTCTTTAGACAGAGCTGTTGAAGAACGCGGCAATGCTAGCCGGGGATGCCAGTTCATGTCGAGTTGTATTGCCAGGTTACTGACAATGATGCAGTATGTCGAGCTCGATCCGGTCATTAACACGCATATCAACGAACTCTTTGCGCTTTTCCGCAACTTTGATGGGGATTTCGATAAAGACAGAATCGAAATGTACCTTGCTAGTATCATGGACCATTTAGAGGATGTTGACGACTCGCCTTCGCCAGAAGATATTGCCGAGCGTATCGACTCTTTGATTTCCAAGCTCTCGTTTCCTCCAAACCCGTCGCCGTCTTAATTCATGCGAAACATCTAATTAATTACAGGGGTCTAGCTTATAATATATGAACACTTTTTTTAATATTTTGTTAACATCACCATAATTGGGGTCTTGGTTTTGTAGTGGGTATTAGATAGTGGGTATTAGATAGTGGGTATTAGATAGTGGTATAACGTTATGGGTATCATAGGAAGACGAAATCCTTCTTCTGAGGAGGTTTGATTGTCTCGATTTCTGCTCTTCGCAGTCTCATCATCATCGCCATGTTCTCAGATTTCAGTTGCTCGAGCTCGGTATTAAACCGTTCAGTCAGCTGCTCGTAATTAAGCTGCTCGCGTTGAAGCCGGTTCAGTTCTGATTTCAGCAGATCGCGTTCTTTGCTAAGCGCGGCGGTCTCGTCATACAGCTTGTCGCTGACTCTGCGGTCGTTTGAAATGTTCTTCAACGCGCGGTCTTCTTCTTCTCCACTTGAAGTTCTTGATTTCAGAAGGTTGCGTTGATGGACTTTCTTCTTGAACTCGAGATCAGCAAGATTGTTCAGTCTCTCGGCGTATTTCGGGTTAGTCTCCACAAGTTTAGCGATTGGAGCATTAGCGGTTTCCTGTTTCAGTCTCTGGTTCTCTAACTTCAACCGTTCCAAGTCGTCAGCATTGCGTTTGACCTTGAGCAGCATTAACGAGGCTTCCTGAACTAACTGGTTCTTCTCGCGGCGCTGCTTCTCGTAGCTCTCCTTCAAACTGTAGAACTCTTTCATGTTCTTAGGCAAGCTCTCGAACTTGATTTCCCATTCGTGGATCAAAGCCGACTGCTTGGAAATGGATTTCTGTAGGGATGCAATAGCAAGAGGATCGGTTTTGGTCTTCTCTTGTTGAAGAAGCGATTCCAAACTCGAGATCCTCTTCACGGCATTGCGCAAATCAGTTTCCAGCATGAGTTTCTCTTTCCGTACTTGGTCTGGAACCTCGAACTGGGGCTTGATTTCCTTGGTCTCCTTGATTTCTGCTTGCAGTTGCCTGATCGTGTTCAAATGATTACGAAGCTCGCTTTTCTGGGAAACGAAATCGGATTTCAGGTTATTATAATCGAATTTCATTGTTTGCAGTTCGTCTTTCAGTTTCGTATTAGTCGAGTTCGTGAATTCGAGCGTCTTCTTGAGTTTACTGCTCTCCAGAATCAAGTTGCTGCTACTAGCGCTGCGTTCAGACTCTTGTTTGTTCAGTCTTTCCTGTAATAACTTGATCTGCTTGTCCTTGGTCAGGATCGTCTGTGTGAAGTCTTCGTTGTTAGCTTTCAGTACTTTATACTCTTCAGCATTCTTCATTAACTCCTTCAAGTGGGTTTCCTTCTTAGTATAGGTCTCAATAACTCTCTTGGCATCTTCCAATTGCTGATTAGTCGTTTGCAGCTCGGTCTTCACATTGCTTACTGACTTGTTGCGTTGGGCAATATCAGATTGCAGTAGCTTGACTTGTTCTTGCAATTCAGCGTACTTTTCAGCACTGCGTTGCGATTCCTTCAAATGAGTTTTAGACTCAGACAGTTCTTGCTTCAAAGCGTTGAGTTCTTTAGCAGTGATTTCGAGGTCTTTAGAGGTAGTTTCGAGTTGAGTCTTATCAGCATCGCGCTCTTTGGAAACAGACTCATGCTTGCTTTTCCATTCCTTGGATTCAAGTTCTAATTTAGCGGCTTTTTCAGCCTCTAATCTCAGTTCAGCATTAGTTTCCTCGAGCTTGATTTCCAAGGCGCTGTTTTCGGAACTCATTTCTTCTAGCTGTTTAACAGTTTTGTTCAACTCGTTCTCAACAGCGTGTAAACCGTCGATTTGCGCCTTCAAGTCAGTCGTTTCTTCGTGCAGCTGTTTATACTTGTCGCCGACCATCTTCAGTTCGGCCAGTTCAAGGTTGGTTGCTGTGAACTGGGTTGTAAGCGTGCTGTTCTTCTCCTCAACAACGCTAAGCAGCTTGACTTTCTCGTCGTACTGTGCTTTCACGTTTTCAAGCTCTTTCAAGCTCGCCTCGTACTTCTTCTCAACGCTATCAAAGGTGTGAATAGAGTCCTTGTACTTCTCCTCAATAGCGTTCAAAGACTGAACAGTTTCGGCCAGTTTCGCCTCGGTCTCGGCAAGAGATTGGACGTTCAAATCGTATTTACTCTTCATCTCTTCAAGGGTTTCAACAGTTTCCGCATACTTGGATCCCATCTCTTCCAAAGAGCGTGTGGAATCGTCGTATTTAGCCTTGAGCTCAGCCAATGCTTGTACTGAATTCTCGGCTTTGGCTGTGATATCGTCCAAGGAACTAACGGACTCCTCGTATTTCGACTTCCAAGCAGCAGACTCGGTTTTGAATTCCAAGTTTGAATTGGTCAAACGCGACTCGAGGGCCAGTTTCTCTTTATTTATAGAACCGAGCTCGGTCGTAGCTTGCTCGAGCTGCGTTTTCAGGGTGCTAATTGACCCTGTCAGCTCGGCAATAACCTTTTCGTCCTTCTCCTTGGCTTCAACAGCGGCTTTGGTTTCTCCTTCATTGGTTTCGAGTCTCTCTCTCAGTTTATTGAGCTCAGACTCGAGCGTCATTCTGACTGTGCGCATGCTGTTGTGCCTCTCCATCAACTCCTTCAACGCCTGTTTGCTTGCCTCGTCGCGTTTGGTAGCGAGTTTCAACGCATCCTCATATTCTAGTCTCTGCGTTTCGAGAAGCGCCATAGTCTCTTCGTTGGCTTTAAGGGCTTCAATGAGCTCGGCCCGGAGCTGATTTTTAGACGTGAGCAGTTTATACTGCTCATCCTTCATTGTTTGGATATTCGTCTCGAGTTTGTTGAGATGCATGTCTTTACGTCTTTCGCCAGTGCCGCTTTTTGAAGTAACCATCTGCTTCAACCCTTGACTTAAAAGCCACCAGGGGTCCTGGTCGAGCTGCAGACTCGACTTAAAACACGTTGCAATTGTCTTAGCTGCAAAGCGTTTGTATTTTTCGTGATTAACTGCTTTTCGGGCCAAATTTCCTCTAATTAAAGACTGGACAACCACAGTTGTGGCATCAATCATGTCTTCTAATTGACTCTCTAATTTAGCCAAAACACCGTTTCGGAAAAATACCTTAGAAAGACCGACTTTATACTGCTCAGGTCGCAGGCCCAGCCTCTCTAAAATAACCGCAGAAGCTTGTACATTAGTTAATTTTGTCAAGTCGCCCACCAATGGGCCGTAGCGGTGTTTGAATTCAGAAAAATCGAGTCTATTAGGGAACCCGCTTCTCGCAATCCTGATTCCTTCTAGCACACCATTGTACCGTAACTGGTCTAATACGAGCGCGTTGTTGAATTCAGTCGGCGAGCGGTGTTGGTTAGGGATAATGCATCTCACGAAATGAGGCTCGGTCAACGCCAAGTGGTTCATTAAATCGTTGAGCTGCTGTTTATGGCGTTGAGCAACTGTTCTCAGCATCGAGTTCTTGGGTTTGGTGTTAAGAAGCTGCTGCTGGAATATTTTACAAACTAATTCCGATTTCGAATTAAGCAAAGTTTGCACAACAGCGTCATTCAACGGATCCTTGTTCTTTTCCAACCATCCTTCAGTGGTGTACTCAACCGATTGCGCGTAATGATCGACCGTGAACCCGAGACCGATCTTTTTATGCTTGAATTTCGCGTTGTTAGACCAATTCTTTACTAACTTCTCGTGGAATCCGGCATCAGAGCCATTAGGAAGGACCGACTCTTCATCCAAAATGCTCAGAATACCCATTGGCTGGTTATGCTGCTCAATTAGTTCAATAGTAGGCTGTAAATCGCTGCCGTAGTCTTTATACTCCCAATCAACTTTCTCCTTAACGTACTCTTCTTGTTCAAGCACGAACATGTGATGATTAAAGAACTGCTGCAGCTTCTCGTTCGTGTAATTAATACAAAGCTGTTCAAACGAGTTCTGGTCAAAAATTTCGAACCCAGCAATATCCAGAACGCCAATACACGAGACATTAGCAACTTTCGCGCTGATAAGGTCGTTGATTTCAGCAACAATGAACCCGAAAAGCTTCTCGTAAAGAGCTTTGGCCAGCGCGTTTGTGGTATCTTGGGCCTGGCTTGCGTTCCTGCTCTGGTGCATTAACTCTTTACCGGCTTTCACTTTCGGCCTCAGAATCGCGTCCTTTAAGTCGTTGAAGTCGACATTCAGCAGTTCAGAAGCCTGTTTAAGCGGTAACTCGCTCACTAAATCGCCCTGATCCACTGAACTCTTTCTGTACTCGATCTGGCCTAACCAAAGAACAGCAGCAACAAGACGCATGATGTTCTTGACCAAAGAGTTGGAGAAGCCCATGATTTTGAAAGCTTCAATCAGATTAGCGTACAGCTTAGCGTCGTCTACACCGTCGATTGTGGCAGTTCCTTTCAACAAACTGAAGTCAGAAGTAGAAACCTGGTTGTTCAGAAACAGTTCCTGCTTCAATTCCGAGCTGGCTCCGGCTAGCAGCTGGTAGAAAATATGGTAGTTCCGCTCGTTTTCATGGCGGTGGATAACACGGCTCTTTTCAAGTAAGTACCACTGGATAGACGCGCCAATAATGTCTTTAGTGTGAGGGTCGAACTGGATTTTCACGAACTTACCGAACCGCGAACTGTTAGTGTTCCGAATAGTCTGGGCATTACCAAAAGACTCTAGAATCGGGTTAGTCTGCCAGATCCGTTCGTCCATTCGGCAGTTCGAGCCAGTGGTTATATGGCTGAGGTACTGAATCACCTTTTTCGTGTTCTCCGTCTTGCCAGCGCCGCTTTCACCAGTGACCAGCACCGACTGGTCCTGGCCGGTCTCTACCAGGCTTTTATAGGCCTGCTCACTGACAGCGTAGATATGAGGCGGAAGCTCGTCTTTCTTGTTGAGTCTGTACTTCTTCATCGTCTCGAAATCGTAGATAGGCAGGCTTTTATACGGGTTAACAGCCACGAGGAATAGGCCGCTGTAGGTGTATATTTTGCCCACGCTCCACCGCATAAACAGGTTATTAACGACACTCGGTTCATTGAGGTACGTCAGGTCCGCCATATCCCTTGCGAAATCGAACTGGGTCGGGTTGACCCTCTCGACTTTCGAGCTATCTACCTCCTTGATTTCGTGCGTCTTCTCAACGCGCACTTGCAGACGCCCGTTCTCCTCGCTGAGGACATACGCCTTAGCAAACAAATTCTTGTCGCACGGCACCCAAACAGGCCGCTCAATCTCCGACATGCTGTTCTACAGATCAGAAGTATAGGAGCAGAAAATGGACTTGGGTCTTGGGATTTGTTTACGTCCGGGAAAGGGTGTAAACAACTCTCTTAATCTTTTCTCGTGTTCAGGGCAAGGTCTGTATCCCTCCATATCTCCTTTTCCTGCTATTATCGCAGCATTCTGGTATGACATGACAGTCTCGTGCGCAAGAGGTATGTGCTTTGGCCGTATCGTGTGAATACACATTATGGTGTTAGTGCTGACTTATGTTTTCAAATTACAGTACGGCATATTGGGCAACACGTTAATACCCACTAATTACCCGCTAATTATGTTATATTGTGCCATATTTTTGCTATATCCTGCTATATTATTGCAACGTATACAGTATATAATTCGATTATCACTTCTCCCTAAATAATAATCCCTTAAAATTAATTAAGGGGTTTAGCGTAAATTTTTTCAATTAAAGTCGAAACGTATGATCTTTAGAACTTACATGATACACACATCACGCATGACCGTATCCCGGTATGTATGCGTCTGTCGTGCGTCTGCCGTGCGTCTGTAGTGCATTTCATGCAATGCATCACGATAAGCATGCACGGGTACTGCCAATAGACGATGGTACTGCTCACCAGCAAAATGCTGCTGCCAAACTGTGAATGTAGAGGTTAAACTACAAGTATTTAATTCATAATGACAAAATTTCGGGCCTTTTGCTTTCTATTAGCACTTTCAGACAATGCCTTCAAACATTAGTCTCGTTAGCCCCGAGCCGATGTACTTGTACACGAAAAACCAGCTGACTCCGGATTCGGACGAGAACTCGGAGTTCCTAGCTCTGAATTCAGACAGGTACGAAAAGAACCAGAAACGGATGCGTTCGTTTTATTTGGCGCTTTGTCTTGGCATATTCTGTATGTTTCTGGGCTCTCTGGTTGGCGTCATCGTTCTTTCGGTCTCGTACTACCAATTGAACGTCAAATACGAAGACTTACTAGCGCTTCCTCTTGAACAAGAACAAAACTAATACTACTTCATTGGGTTGTCTGAATTATAACTATCATACGCAATCATACACAAGCATACGCAATCGTGCATCATCATGAATCAATATCGTGCGTGAGCCAGATCATGCATCAATATCGTGCAACGCTACCAAGCAAACCATAGAGCAGTGTGAGCTTACGCATCCGTATTACTAAGCGATCCCCTTATAAGCGGAATTCGGACTTTTTTTCTCCTCACATATTCTATGCCCGGCTTACCTGCGTTTGGACTGAAAAGTTAGCCATGCGTTAAATGATTGGGCTGAGATGAAAGAAGCTCGTTTATAATTTGGAGTAAGTTTTCTGTACTTACTTCACTTCGCTTTCGAGCGACATCTAGATACCTCCCCTACTCTCTACTTTATTCTCTTCTATTTTTTCTTCAGCATCATAAGTAGTTCATCTATTTATCTGTATTCTAGTTTTTCGTCTTTTTACTGAGTTGGTTCGGTTCCTTTGGTTCCTTTGGTTCATGAGCGAGTTTCAGCATCACACACGACTGCCAGAGCCAGAAATAAAACAGCGATCCGAACGAAACTAGCATATTGCCTACCACGAACAAATCAGGGTACCGCAAAGTATACGTTTTCGGCACGATATCTGTGCGTTCAAGCACCAAAATCAACAGCATCCCGCAGTAAGAGGAAGTCACTACAAATCTGTTGATCCAGGAGGACGGAATGAACGTTTTCGGTTCGGCAAACAGGTACAAGTAGATGAGAACTACTGTAAACGTTTGTAATTGCAGGCCCTCTCTGTACAGCAGCGGGAGCAAAGAGAAGATTGAGACAATGCCTGCCCAATTAGACATGGCCTGCACGTTATTATTTTGAGAACAAGAGACTGCTGCAAGCATGCTGGCCATTAACGGCAGCAGAACCGATTTCTCGTGCACTTGGAACCCGAACATGTAGAAAGCCCATGAACAGCTGGCGAAACAGAACGGCCAGACTTTGGGTTGGCCAATATACGCCGAGTAAACACTAGGAATGAACCCCGTAACTGTGCAAGCCAATGAAAGCAGCGGCAGTTGGGACTCCTTAAAAACGGATTTGACTTTGACAAACGAGTAGTTCAAAGTACACCAGAAATTCGAGACCTTGTCTTCCCACAACCCTCTAGAGACCGGAAACACTCTAGAGAGTATCTGCAGTAACTGGTTAGTATCGGAAATAAAAGGGTACAGGTAAACAGCAGCAGTAAGA
This sequence comes from Starmerella stellata, assembly GCA_030674195.1. Taxonomy (NCBI): domain Eukaryota; kingdom Fungi; phylum Ascomycota; class Dipodascomycetes; order Dipodascales; family Trichomonascaceae; genus Starmerella; species Starmerella stellata. Next base: position 5,978 of record JAJLWC010000043.1, on the reverse strand, counting down.
AGAACAGTAGCGCCAACACATGCAAGGGTACACCACCGTAGCCGGAACCCAGTTTTAGGACCGAAACACTCGCCTAGAATCGCGGCAAAAATAACTGGCGCGTAGTAAAGCCCCATCTGTTTAAAGAACATGGCTGAGATGTAGAAGAAACTCGCTAGAACAAACTTCTTGCTAACTAACGCGGCCAATGCGAACGTAAACAGCCCGAGCATGACGCTGTTGAACTGGAAATGGCCGTGGTCAATAAGCGTCAGTGCCGGCAACAGCAGCAGCTGTGCGATTTGTTTAGTTCTTGTCAGGTTTGAAGCAGTGTTGCTAGTAAAAAGTCTAGTGTAAATATAGACAGCGGGCACGTAAACGAACAGCTGGCTCAGAATCGCCGAGACCCGCATAAAAGCCTTGACCTCGCCTGTCTCAATGCCCTCACTAAACCCTAGTTCGAACCCGGCAGGGTAAATAAGACCGCCTAGCCAGCCGAACAAGTACGAATGGTAGGCTGTAAGAGGGGGGTAGTCGAGTTTCCACCATTCCGGTTTGTAGAAGTACCACTCGTTAATAGGCAGGTGCAGCGTGAGCTCCATCCAATGGCGCTGGGCCTCGAAATCGCCGAACTCAGGCGGCGTGTTGAATCCGGAGTACTGCCCGAGCCCGACTGCCGACCATACTAATACAGCGGCTAGAACAGCAACCGTCGTTGGCAGCCATGCCGCCGATTGGTACAGCGGAGTCAACAATGTGTCAATGACCGTCGTCATTACCTCCGTGTGCGTTTACGTGTGCGTTTAAGTGTGCGTGTGCGTGACTAAGGGTCCACACGTGGAGTGCTATTACATGCACCGTTACACATTATTACATGCGATCGCCGGCATATGTTGTCTAGAGCTTACATGGTACTTGCCGGCTGCTACTTTATGTATACGAAAGTATCTCCATGAAAGTGTGTGAATGACTCACGCGTTCGGCTATGCTGTATGCTATTTGTGTCATTATATGCTGTGCGATATTACATGCTGTATTTGTCGTTAATGGATGCAGGGCTATACTTCAGACAGCGCTTTAATGAGACTCAGTAATGGCTTCTCATTTTTAAGCGACAACGCCTGAATCTCTTCAACTCCTCGCGCTGCTAGCGACTTGACATACTTTTTCGTGTACTCCAGCCCGCCAGCGCGCTCGATTATACCCACGGCCTCGTGCTTGATATCGCAGTCGGTCGTTCGTAAAAGCAGGATACTGCGCAGCTCGTCAATTTCCGGCGATTTAGACGACAACGTATAAAGAATCGGGAACGAGAATTTGCCTTCGCTGATATCCTCGGCGAAGCCTTTGTTTTTAATGTAAGACTCGTTCATCAAATTAAGCAGATCGTCGCGAATCTGGTATATAAGCCCCATCGTGTCGGCAACTCGCGTCAAGTCGACTTTGTTAGCTGCTTTTAATTGCAGGAGTCGGATTGCGAGCCTGTATAAACTGCCGGTTTTGTTATTAGCCATTCCCAAGTACTCCTCCTCGCTCGGACAGATATTAACGTCGCGCCAAAAAAGTTCTAATCCCTGTCCTTCGTGCAAGTTTATTAGTTCCTCGAGAATGATCGCCTCAAATCCAGGCTGCGCTTTGCCGACTTCTTGGATCGTTTGGAAAAGCACGAGATTCGCCGCGTTTATTGTGCGCGGGATGCCAAAAATACAGTGCGAAGCTGGTCTTCCGCGGCGTAAACGCGCGTTGTCCTCGATATCGTCAAAAAGAAGCGAAATGGTGTGCAGCTTCGCAATGAGTTTGTCTACATCCTCTAAAACGTCTTGTGGCGCTTGCAAAACCTCGTTGAAACTGCTTATAAACAGCCGGCGGAAGTCTTTCCCGGGGATTTTATGCAAATAGGTATACGGCTCTAAAAGCCGTGTAGACGTTTGGTCTGCATTAGAAAGAGGTAAGGTGCTCATACAACCTGAGACAATAACCTCTCTTTTTATGTGCTACTGAGTTCAGATTATACAAGTCCGTTTCTGTGGCACCCTTTTTGTGGACTGGCTGACAAACAATCAGCAGAGGATATAATCAGCCCTTGTGGATATGTGGCACAACTTGTATAAACTAACGCGTCGTATCGAGCAGTAAACGATTGGCCTCGCGCTACTTTTATAAAGCCTTTCTAAATATACATGAAATGAGGAAATAACGAAATAACGAAATAAGGAAAAGAAAGAAAAGAGAGAATGTTTATAACAGAATACGCGTTAGTTCACTATAAATAAAGAAAACCGCTGGCTCTGTATACGAATAGAAGAGAGAAGATCTTCGCCTTAACTAGTATACTTGCAATTCTACACAATTGAATCTGACAAGTGAAACTATTGTCTATTTATGCTTGTGGCTAGCGTTTTTGCTTGCTACGTGTCTCGCGTTAGTGCGTCTAGTGTTTGGTAAAGTGTGGCACTGAATAGCGGTATCATGTACCCTGCTATGAACGGCTATAGATTTGCTAAGCCGGAGCTGGCGTGAACAGTAGGTGCTTGTGTTCGAGTGCTTTGTGCTTGCTGCTTTCTTCCATTGTAGAGCCAACAGCTATTTCTTTTAAGTGAAGCGACCTAGTTGAAGCCTGCCGTGTGCTAACCTGTTCAAAGCCTCTGTTTCCTTGACTGTTGCCCCATTGCACATACTAGGACTGGCATACTGCATTTATCCCCACAAAACAAGACATTTGCTTTTGTCTATAACCCCAAAATAAGATTTGATGGATCTGAACTTCGTGCACGCGATCCCCCCAGTCACTAAAACCTGTGTCCTCGGTTTGGCCACAGTGTTTGTGCTTGTGCACTGCCATATAGTGACAGGGCCTATGCTGTCGTTTGTGCCGTCTAAGATTCTGAAAGGCGAGGTATGGCGTATTGTCACTGGCTTTTTTTATTTCGGCCAAAGCGATATTACGACTGTTCTCTCAGTCGCCTTCTTCTACATCTCCAGCGCGTCTTTAGAAAGCACGCACTACATGTCATCTAAAGCGTACATGAAGCGGCTGCTGAGCCTGGCAGTAATGGATTTGGCAATATGCATGGTGCTCGGCACTCGCGACCCGGCAACGCCGCTCCTCTCGGCTATTGACTCGTTAGTCCAGATGCGCCAAGACGGGCATTTCCGCAGGATATCGTTAATACCCGTTCCCGAAGTCTTGCAGCCGTTTCAATTCATAATCATGTCGCTTGTGTTCAACGACATCAAGGACGCTTTAGCACAGGCCACGGGGCTTGTGTTAGGGCATATGCTGTTTGTGTACGAGGATGTGTTCACTGTATGGAGCTAAGAACAAGCAAAAGCCACCTAAAGGAAACGCAAAATTGCACACATCTGCATACAATTGCACGCATCTGCACAAACCTGCACAAACCTGCACATATTGACACGAACGAAGAACGAGACAAAGAATTCATACAAAACTAGTTATAACTAGACTAACTAGACTAGATACGCCACGACTGAACGATCGTTTAGTCTGCACGTCTGTACTCTCTATTAATGAACTATCGCATAAATTTCTTCTCTTGTCTCTCAATTAACTGATACAGTGTAGATACAGTGTACAGCTCGACATCTCGGCGAGTACAATAGATAGTCTGTGCAGCCCATATAATAACGCACAAACAGACCTTGTAGTTCATATAATAACGCTCAAGATGCTGCATGTTGCATGAGTATGTAGACCATATAGTGCAGAGTATTATAGTTAGTTGTGATTCGGTGTAAGATGGTGCGGTTTGATGTATATATGTAATGGCAGTGGGTTTCAGTATAATCGCGTGATAGGGTGTCTATAAGTTTATGTCTATATGTGCGTTACTGTTTAAACGATTTCCGTGGGCTGCATAAAGTAGTTGTCGAACTCGGCGTCGTCTTTCGCGAAGTCGAAGTCCGGCAGAGAAGTCGTCGACGTGCTGTTGTGCTTGTTGACATAGTACGTGGACAGCCTGTCGAGTTCCTGGCTCTCAGTAGGCTCGTCGAGGTTGCCGTTGGCCGTCCACAGCTCTAAAGCTTCAGACAGATCGACCACACCGTCGGTGAGATTCGTAGGAGGAAGCGGATCGAGATCAGGGATCGAAGACGGATTGGTCGTTGTCGTCAAGTCTGCTGGGCTGATGATGTTGATGGTACTGCTAGCGCTACCCAGACTCAAAAGAGTCGGCTCTAAACTCAGCGGCGGGGTTAGAAGCACGGGGCTAGAAGGTTTTTCCGCAGACAGTTTGATGGATAATGATGCAGGTTTCACACACCTCAGATGCTGAGTCTCGGTTTTCTGGCTGACAGGGCTAGGAGTAAACTTCGCGCTCGTCATGCTGCTGGACATGCTGCTAGTCATGCTGCCAGGAATTGTGCCAGGGATTGTGTTTGCCATGCTGCTAGCCATGCTGCTAGCCATGCTGCCAGGAACAGTATTTGCCATACTGCTCGCAATTGAGCTCGGCATTGTCGGCAGCGGGCCGTAAGCGTCAACAGCAGGCCGCTTCATAGTCATGACAGAAGAGGGTGAGACGTTGATGGTATGCTTTTGGATTTTGGGGCTGTCGCTTCTCATTTTTAGAGACAGTTTATGCCTTCCGATCTGAATAGACGGTTTGGAATGCTTGGTGATGATAGACCTGCCGTCGCTCGCGCGTTTCGGCGTGTGCGGTTTCGGCAGTAGGGGTCTGTATGAAGACAGATTCACCTGTTTACGGGGTTCTCCGCTGGTAGTCATTTGCTTGGTTTCAAGTTTGATGGATATGGGGATACTGGAATGTTACTAAATAGAGCAGTCAGGATTGTCGTGGTTCCTGAGTGTAGTGATACGGGGAGACAAAGTGGGAGAGAAATGGGTGGGAGAGATGTGAAAAAGGAAGAGTGAACTTCAAAGAATAAAGATTTCTCAAATCTCTAAATGTGTGTGGAATAAAAAAAAATCAAAGGTGTGAATTCAGTAGAATTCGGGTAACGTTAGTGACGTCAAATGGGAATGTGAAAAAGCCAGGTAAAAAGTTGGTGTTCAGAAAAAAAAAAGCAGGCCGGTCTAGTTAGCTCGAAGGAGTAGCTAAGTGTAGCCTATACGGTGAGTGTTGGGGTCAGGGAGGTAGAAGGTATTTTCGTTTTAGTCTTGCGACCGGTTGAGAAGGGTGACTTTTCAGATAGTATCAAAGCAACAACAAGTCATGCATATCCGTCGGTCCCCACTAAAGAGATGTGGGGAAAGGGCTAGGTGTGAGGGTACTGTTAGGTGTAAGAGCATTACCACCCGAGGGTAGGGCCAATAGAAGTATGTACAATTGAGAACATATCACCAGCTTGGACAAGGTGTAGATCGCAAAGAAAATAGGCGTGTGCAATCAATTCGCATCCAAAAGTGAATTCTCATTTACTTCCTTCTAACCATTGCTACACTTTTTCTTGCTGGGGAAAAGATCGTCTGTGCCTCGTCTGGGCCTCAAAAGGTCCACACGCATAATATACGCATGACACGCATTATGACATCATGCGTGTATTGCGCAAGCAGATCTCTCCACGAGGCGGTTGCAAATGCATCTATTTAGTAAATACAAGAGAGAGGTTAATTGTGGTAGAAGCGGAAAAGTGTATTTGCTTCAAAAAATCCGCGATCGCTTCCGAATCTTCCTGCTTTTATCGCGTTTATTCGGGCCGACTTTTTTCTGTTATAACGGTTCTGGGCGCGTGTACTTAATTCACCCTAACATCGCTATGTATGCCCCGTTAGACAAGATTAACAGTGTTTTGTCAGAACCAACGCATGGAGGATGTTTGTTGAGAGCCACGTACGTCACCGCAATAGCACGTGATAGGACAAGTGGCTGGACTACATTCTCTATCCGGTATACGCATCCACTGGATACTCAAGTATAAATAGGATGGTGAAACAACCTAAATAATTAATTGGAATAATATACATTTGGACTTACATCCCGTTTCAGTCTAAGTATAGCTTGAATGATCTTACCCTA
>JAJLWC010000042.1:0-81244 GCA_030674195.1 Starmerella stellata | reverse complement strand
CTGGATACTCAAGTATAAATAGGATGGTGAAACAACCTAAATAATCAATTGGAATAATATACATTTGGACTTACATCCCGTTTCAGTCTAAGTATAGCTTGAATGATCTTACCCTACACCCTAGGCTAATCTCATCGCACACTATTACTAAGAATCACACTCTGTATACAAGATACTGCTGCAGAGGTTCAACAAATATGATCGTTCCCCATTACCCACACTGCTCAACGCGTGGGTCTGAACGCCAGCACGTCAGTGCTGAAGATGAAAAAAATGCAAGATGCTGTGGAGTGCGATTACATGGGGGGTCTTGCACAATTCTAAGTATTTCTAAGTATTTGGGTGGTGAGGTATTATCGTGCGGTTGGATTGTACCTAAGACAGGTTATAATAATCATATAAGTAGGCAAGCTGTTGGCAGCTATGGTAGGCAGCACTGCGCTTGGTACAAGGTATATATAATATTACATGGTACTGCGCGAAATTACATGGCACAGGTATTTAGTGCCTTGCAGTTGATGCTGACATCATGATCACTTTCGTCACTGGAAACGCTAACAAACTGAAAGAAGTCACTCAACTTCTGGGCGCCGACTTGAAAAGCGCGAAAATCGACTTGCCGGAACTCCAGGGGTCTTATAAGGACATCGTTTCTGCAAAAGTCCGTGCCGCTGCTGAACAGGTTCAAGGGCCGGTTGTTGTCGACGATACAAGCCTTGAATTCCTTGCTTTTGGTTCAGAATTGCCGGGTCCTTATATCAAATGGTTCTTAACCGAGCTCAAGCCTGAAGGGCTGGTCAAGCTACTGACGGCGTTCCCGAACAAAGACGCTAATGCCGTTTGCTCAGTCGGGTACTGCGAGGGTCCAGGCAAGGAAGCGCACGTGTTTATTGGAAAAACTGCTGGCACGATTGTCGACCCGCGTGGAAACCGCGATTTCGGTTGGGACTGTATTTTCGAGCCCAAGGGGTCTGAATTGACTTACTCCGAGATGGAGAAGGCTGAGAAGAACAAGATCAGCCACAGAGGTAAGGCTTTCGGTATGCTCCGTGAGTTCCTTGCTAATAAACAGTAATTGATGTACTCTAATATGAATGCGGTATGTTATAGAATGTATGGTTTATGTTGATGTATTCGTATACAATTGCTGCCTGATATATATGCAATGGTACATGCGATGGTACATGCAACTGTAAATGGGACTGTAAATGGGAATATAAATAAGGGCGAAAATCTAAATGTGGATGTAAATGTGGGTGTAAATGTGGGTGTGGGTGTGGATGTGGATGTAAATGGTGTGTGGATGTGGTGCATGTTGTGAAGCGCGTGATGCTGGTCGCGTTTAGGTGTCAGTTCATACCCCTTGCCCTAGCATCTGAACAGCTCATTAACCATGCTTTCGGGTCTTCTTCTATTTCTGCTGAATCTAACCACAGCCTGGGTCATAGATCAGGGCGGAGTCGCTATTGTCGGCTCTGGAGAAGAGCGGCTCCCGTTTAAAAACATCCGCGAGCCCGTAGACCTCTACGAGTCGCAGTCCGTAGACGTCGCCTTCTCCATCCCGGCAGATTTGCATCCTTTGTACGTTGCTGTGCGTTTGCTCAGCCCGAAAACCCAGGAGGAGAAACTGCTGCTTGCGAAAACGCATAAGAACTCCGCCAAGGCTATCGTTCCCTACAAATCAATCCCGGAATCCATGCTCGACCAGGTGCTTAGAGTGCATGTAATGGCCTCGGGCAACGGCGTAGACCCTATTGAGCACTCTTTGTTCGAGCTCGTCGCATACAGCAATTCGGACACCCAAAAGGCCGAGGTCAAAGAGCCGATGTACGTGTTCACACACCTCCCGGAAATCATCTACACTTACAGATCCGCGCCGCGCCACGCCAGCATGTTCGTCGCCTCCTTCTTTGTCGCAATCATCGACTCGGCTTTCGGCCTTCTTCTGCTTACCTGGACGGGTCTGGCTAGAACCTTGAAATCGGTTGTGCCTACTAAACGCTCGCAAATAACTACGTTGATCGTCATTTTCGGTGTCGAGGTCGTGTTCCTGCTCTACTTCCTTTACATGAGCATCTTCTCCGTGATCACGGCCCTCAGCATTCTTCTGCCTCTTCTGTTTGTCGCAGCTGCACGTATCTGAACCTCATGCTCATATCATGTATTTAAATCTTACTTCAATTCCTATTCTTCTGTTACTTCTCTTGTGGCTTTAGTTGTGTTGGTATAATTACACTTTATCATATATTCACATTATATCATTACTCTACAAATCGTCTGGATTTGCTACAAACAGCTTGATCTTGCCAAGAGGCTCAATAACACTCTCAACTGGCGACGAAGGACGAGCGATTTCTTTTTCAACAGCAACTGCTGGCTTGGACATAGGAAGACGCGCCATTGGAGGACCGCGCATCGCGCTTAACAGATCGTCGTCGTCGTCGTCGTCGACTTCAGTAGCGATCATACGCTGCGGGAGGTGCGTGTACTTGATATCCATTACTTTACGCAAAAATTCAGGGTTCACACGCACTTTCACGTCGTGCCCGCCTCGGATTCCAAGCGGCAAGAACGCCGGAAGTTTGCTCACATGCGTCTCGCCGGCATCAACTCGCAGCCGCTGGACATAAGCCGAATTCGTGCCCAGTTTCTGCGAAAGATCTTCTTCTTGTTTATCAACACTGGGTACAGCAACGCTTTTCATGCTTCGAGCATCGGGCTCGCCAACTGGCCCTGATTTCGAGCTCGCCGCTTCTATACTCGAGCTCGCGTAGGACATCGGCGACTCGCTGGCCCTTATATCGAGCTGCCGATTCTCAACTGACGGGCTCAAGTTCTCGCTGGACGAATTGTATACTTCGTTGTTAACGATCTCGGCAACACGGTTATGCATAATTGGACTCGAGTACCGGTCAGGCAGTGAACTCCCTTCATAGTCGCTGCTCGTGGCTCGTGGCTCGCTCGATTCTTGCTCCTGGAACTGGTTCTCGTTGTCGGCGAACATCGGGGCTGATGGAGTCAATGAAATAGACGAGTTTGACGCGTAATAAGAAGCTGAAGCATGGTTTGGAGGAGCATATCCGTGCCCGTAAACTTGATGCTGCTGCTGCTGCATACTGCGAGGGGGAAGCGGCGACGGCTGTGAGATCGGAGAGGACATGGAACTGGGTGTAGGCGGTGCCTGCTGCATAGGTCCTTGCAAAGGAACCTGGGGAGGAACCTGGGGAACTTGTGAGGGTCCATGTGGGGGCGCCTGTGCTTGTGCAAGTCCATGCGATGATGTCTGCGAAGGTCCCTGTAAAGACGTTTTAGGCACGACGGGCGGCGGTATATGTGGAATCATAGGCGCGACACCATGCGGGTGTCCATTGCCTTGGTGATTGTGCTGCTGGCCATGAATAATCGGGTGCTGGCTTTGAGGTTGGTTGTGGGACTGCAGTTTCACCTGAGAAGGCACTTTTTGTGGTAGCTGGGCTCCCTGCATATGCATAGAAATAGGGCTGGGGTTCACATCATTTGATGATGGGGTTCTTTCACGTAATTTAAGCGGCACCGATCCCATTGGAACAGGCACACTGGAATTCAGAGCAATCGGCATTTTCAGCGGCGGGACTGAGGGACGCTGTGTGTTGCTTGAAGTCCGCGTCGGAGGGACTGCCGGCACCGGCGGCGGCGCGTGCAGGACTGGCGTATAGGGTACATGTGGACCAGGTTGAACATGTGACTTAAGTCCAGGTCCAGATCCTGATCCAGGTCCAGGGTTTTGAGTCACAGGGTCTAACGGTTTTACGGGTTTAGGAGGAGCAGAAGTAGTCGGCGCTATGGATGCTGGGTTCACAGAGATGGGATTCACTTGTAACGGCGTCACTTTCTTAATAGTGTCATTAGACTTTTCTTTGGGCTGGTCATTAGCGTCTTTTGTTGACTGGTTCGAGTGTTTGTGAACCAGACTAGGTTTAGGTTCAGTCGGTTTAGGTTCGGCTGGTTTAGGTCCTTTAAGGCTAGGTTCTTTCGGTTTAGGTTCCTTAAGGCTAGGTTCATCAAGGCTAGGTTCCTCAAAGCTGGACTCGCTAAGGCTTGGCTCTTTGGGGCTGGGAACGGGTTTGATGAAATTCAATGGCTTGATCGGAGACTGGAGCTGATCGTCGCTGAGTTTCTCGAAATCCGAGCTTCCGCGTTGACTAACTGTATGCGGTCTTAAACCATGCGAAGGTGACGTTTCCGCTGACGTCATGCCTGGTGGGGACGACCCGGGGAACCGTCTCTCGCTCGAGGAGTAGGGTGCAAGATCTCTAGCAATATGAGACCGTTTTGAAGTGAAACTCTCGGCGTCTGAAGTTTTATCGAATTCGTACTGCGACGAAATATCGTTGTAGCTGCTGTTTCTGGCGAAATACTTGTCTCCGTCGTCGGACTGCGTGAACGAGAACGCCTTCTCCGAGAGCCCGTGGTCGCTGAAAGTGTCGGAATCGCGGCTCGTGTCGTAATTCGGCGTGTGCAGAGTATGCATAGTGAAATCGGGAGCGTGTGAGTACGGCTCGGCAGTATGAGGATCGCTTAGCGGGGTATGCGGGTTCGTGGACTCTACTGGCGTTACAAGAGCAACGTCGTTGCTGGAAATAGAGGCAGTGTCATGAATGTCTAAACCATGAGGCACGAACGTCTGCCTGCTCTGGCTGATGTCGGTGTACACGTACTCGTCGTTGCGCTGGCTTGCCGTGTTGATGTACGGGCTCGATTTGAGTGTTCCCAGCGGGCTGTACTCGGCCGACGGGCGTGTATCGGAACCGCTACCTACAGGTTTTCTCGCGATGTAGGTGCGCATTGTTTGTGGGAGTTAGCAAAGCAGGCTAGCTAGCTGCACTGTTAGTAGGAGCTGCCTTATTACCCAATCTAGCTAGTAAGCACATGACTGGTCCTGCATGCGTGCGTGTGGTGTGGTGGTGTGGGTGCGTACGGGGTGTGTGCGTGGTTTTAGAACCACTTACGGAAGTTCGTAAACTAGTAGACAGATAGAAGAGTATATTTAGTTTAAGAGCACGGCATTGGTATGCGGATCGGTGCTGATTGGGTGTATATGTGAGCATGCTGTAAGGCTGTAGGATGTAAGGGTGCCAAGGGTGAGTATGCGTAACGTTGTGCTGATGTGTAAGACGATAGATCTACGCGATACACAGGTAGGTAAAAGCTAGAAAAAAGCTAGAAAAGCTGCTCAAAAGCTAGAAAAAGCTATTACAAAAACTATTACAAAAAACTATTACAAAAGGGTATTACAAAAGACGCTAAATTAGCGAGTGAATTAGTTCGATAAATTAATGTATAGTGCAAGTGTAGTGCAGGTGTATAGTGCAAGTCTTTAATCGTATCTGTATCCACGGCGTGCAGATCGCCAAAACGTCACACGTATGCAAGGTTGTTTCATGTTTATATTGCCGGCATGCGCCGATTAAACTACTCTATTCGCCGGAAATGAAACCCTTTATGTGCAGAAACGACCTTTCCTTTAATCAAACCCATCGGGACCGGTCCGTACGTCCGCGAATCAACGCTGTACGCGAGATTATCGCCGGTGACCCAGACGTGCCCTTCAGGGACTTCAATGACATCGTGAGATGTTGGATTAGTAGGGTTTACGAGCACGAAGTCGCGCGGCATCCCGGTTATACGTTTACACACGCGCTGAGAGGGGTTCGTGGGTTTTGCGGCTATAATGACGTCGCCGAATTGGCAGTTCTTGCCGTTGTTGTGCAGTTTGTTCACATGCACGAAATCGCGTTCGTAGCTGAGTGTCGGCATCATGCTTTCTCCAATCGACTCAGTGACTTCGAATACGTTTTTATGAAACAAGTGCAGGCAGCAGCCTATTCTCACAGCATACGACATTGTTTTCAGCATTTATGAATGCCTTAGCCAGCCAGTAGCGACTAGCAGTTAAAGGTGCCTGATTGGATGCAGGTCTAGCGGTGTGTATCCTTGATACGTTTGTACACGCTTATGGCTCTTAAGGCTGACTTCTTGAGGCTGACTTCTTAAGGCTGGCTGCTGATAGTACGCTTATGGTGTCTGTACGCTTATGGGTGCTTATGGTGCTTATGGTGCTTATGGCTTGTAGAGCTCTTATGGCTTGTAGAGTTACTACTTACTGTTAATGACCACAATCAGTTTATGCGCACAAGAAAGGTACATGCATGACTAACCGAGCTTGAGATTTTCATTATGGCGAAAGAAACTGAAATCGAAGTCGACAACTACGACTCGCGTCTTCCTGCGGCTCTGCCCTTCGCGCACCCTCTTGCTTCGAAGAAGCTGAACAAGAAGGTTCTTAAAAGCGTTAAAAAGGCCTCTAAAACAAAGCAGGCCCGCCGTGGTGTCAAGGAGGTTGTTAAAGCTCTGCGCAAGGGCGACAAAGGAATTGTCATTATTGCCGGTGATATCTGGCCAATGGACGTTATTTCCCACATTCCCGTTCTTTGTGAGGACAACAAGGTTCCCTATGTGTTCATTCCGTCTAAGGAGGACCTCGGACACGCCGGATCTACTAAGAGACCCACTTCCTGCGTGATGGTGACGCCGACATCCTCGGCTGCTGTCAAGGCTTCTGCTTCTTCTAAGGATAAAGAGAGGTTAGAGGATTTCAAGAAATCGTTTGACGAGATTTTCGGCGAGATCGAGAAGCTCTAAACGCTGTATTTATATTCATAATGAAATGACAAACATTCCACTTACTACGAGCAGTTAGACAATTGGTGTTATTAGCAATTATTAGCAATTATTGGCAATTATTAGCAGGTTTTGGTAGGTATTAGGTATTAGATTTTATTAGTAGGTATTGCAATTACTTAGTAGACCTAGTTGGCGACCTTCTTAGAGACCCATTTTTCTAATCCGCCGGCAACGATGATCTCCTGCATACTCTCGCCCAACTCGCCGACTTTCTGACGAAGAATCTCCTTGTCGCCGTCCTTGACAGTGACTAAAGCCTTTTTAACGTCCCACCTAGCAATCAGTCCAGTGCGTTTAGTGAGCTCGTCCTTCTGGCCTTCGTACCTCTCTCTAAGCAGAGAAACAAGGCTCGGGATCTCGAGCGTGAGAAGAGCGTTGTTGATCGAGTTACGGCCGAAAATGTTGCCGAAAGAACCAGAGATTACAAGCTTGATTCCGCGCGCAAGGATGCATGTAGCAGCCTGTTCACGCGACGAGCCAGTGCCGAAATTATACCCGGAAACAATAATGTCGTTGGCGTGGGTCTTTTTGCCGAAATCCAAGTCGTAGTTCTCCATACAAACCTCGGCCATCTTCTCTTTGGGAACATCGTCCTGGTAAGTATACTTGCCCGGGTAAATAGCGTCGGTGTTGACGTTATCAGCGTCGCAGAACACAAGCTCGCCCTCAATGACATCAGGGAACCCAGGCAAGACGTTGACGCTGCCGGAGTCAGAGACTACAGGCTCGGCAGCGGCCTCAGCAGCAGCATCAGTGCCGAGAACACGCTGCTTGACAACAGTGGGTTCAGGAGCGGGGTTGCCGAGAACCTCTGTAGGGAAAGCCATTCTGCCCATAATCGCAGACGCGGCCACGACCTCGGGGGATGCAAGGTACGCTTTAGCGTCTCTGGATCCCATTCTGCCCTTGAAGTTACGGTTAGTAGCCGAAATACCGACTTCGCCGTCTTCAAGCAGACCAGCACCAAGGCCGATACAGGGACCGCAGCCAGCAGGCAGAGGAATAGCACCGGCATTCAACAAGTCCTGCCACGCGCCGACATTCTCAGCATCCTTCTGGACTTCGGCCGAGGCAGCAGCGATATAGAACTCAACGCCAGGAGCGACCTTCTGGCCTTTGACGACATTAGCAGCAGCCTGGAGGTCGGACAAACGCGAGTTTGTGCATGAAACAAGGTACGCTTTATTGATCTTCATGTTCTCGCGAGCAAGAATCGATAAAGGCTGAGCGACTTTGACGCTGTTGGGTCCAGAAACACGAGGACAGAGAGTCGATAAGTCAAGGTAGAGTTCTTTGGCATATACGGCATTGGCATCAGACTTGACAATATTAGTCTTAAGGGCGTCTAACCTAGCACGAGTGACACGCGGGTGGTTAGGCCCGAGTCTCTGCAATCTCTCTTCATACCATTTCAACAGCACGTCATCCACAGGGAACAGACCAGTGAGCGCACCCCATTCAGTAGTCATGTTGGCAATAGTGAGTCTCTCGTCAACACTGAGATGCTTGACACCTTCGCCGTCGAATTCAATAGCGTGGTTAAGAACCTCGTCGTTGTTGAAAAGACCGCACAGAGTGACAATAACGTCTTTACCAGTAACGCCAGCGGGAAGCTCGCCCTCTAAATAGACTTTCGCAACAGGAGGGATCTGCCACCAAGTGACACCAGTCGCCCAGATGGCAGCTGCATCTGTGCGCACTACCGGCGTGCCCAGGCACCCAATACCACCGTAGGTGTTAGAATGCGAGTCGCTGGCAACAGTCAGGTTATAGGGGAACGCGTAGCCTTCTTCTACAAGCACCTGGTGACCAATTCCGCGGCCGGCAGGGTAGAAATCGTTGCCCATCTTTTTAGCAAAGTTCTCGATGTTGCGGTACTTCTGCAGATTCTTCTCGCTTTTGTTCTGCACATCGTGATCCAGCGTCATAACCACCTGCCGGTTATCAGCAAGTTTCTGCGCTCCAAGGCCTTGGAACTTCAACGCGACGGGCCACGCATTGTCGTGACTCATGCAGTGCGACGGCTTGATCGTCACGTAGTCGCCTTGGTGGACCTCTTTGTTGGCAGGCAGGTTCTGAGCATACCGCTGAACAAGCTTCTCGGTTAGATTCTGGACTGGCCGGAACGGCGTAGTGCTGAACTGTCGTAGTGCACGCATGGTAAATTAGAAGTGATCTAATAGGCAGATGATAAGTATACTGGGTACGGGTCCGGGCAGGTGTATTATTTTTCAGTTAGATCTGCATGCGCGTTAATGACTCTGCGTCTCTGCGTTAGCGTCCAAAGTGTGTTGCTTAGTAATATAATATACCGGTAGCGTGTGTCTATGAACTGCACGCGTACTATAACCGCCGAACCAACAAAGCAGTACAATTTAGAGGAACAGGATAGTACGGTCTACTAGTGTTTAGCCTGAACGGATTAGTTACAATACTATAACAATACTATAACAATACCATACCAATACCATACCAATACTATAACAATACCATACCAATACTGTAACAATACTCACTGCAGAGTATGTTTTCCGTTTGAACCAGATCGATTAGTTCAACTAGTCGGTAGACGCTGTACTAGGCCCGCTCTTTGGCGTGAGCTTTTCACAAAGACATGAATTAGATTAGAACCGAATTAAACCGCTTACAGTAGCTCTAGACCTGTGAATTTCGACTTTTTGGTTGACTTGTAGCTTGGTCTGCTTGGTCTGCTCGATCTGCTCGATCTATTGACTAACTGTATATTGAATATCTATTTACGTATTCACTCAACCACGTTTGTTCAAATCGTGTAAACTACTCTATACCGGTACCTCTGCTTGCATGGTAAGCGCGATTATCTTGCATGAAGACTAAGCAGTTACCACTTTTAGACAGTTGGGGACAGCCGTGCTGGCCATTTTCAAGGCATTGAGGAGAAGGGAATGCTGGTCAGGGCTTTTTGCAATGCTGTATTCTCTTGATAAAGTATCTAGTTGAACAAAACAAGTTGGTTTTACAAACTCTGTTAATTACTGGAAACAGTTAATAGATCATAAACGCATACAATCCTACATAGAACCCCGAGAAGGTATACCCAATCGGGAAACCCAGTCGGGAAACAACTGAGGTCAAGGGTTTTTAAAAGGTGAGATAGACACGTGATTCCAAACCCAACCAACACATGCCTAAAACAAGGTTGAACGTGCGGCATTGGGTTCTTCTTACTACTTAAATCAACAGTCTACACAAAGAGTTGGAAAGAGAAAAATATCAATCTAGAGCATCAACTCGGTTCATGCATTGATAATTTCTTCCTTCAGATTTAGGAACTCTTCTCGGCAGCAGTCGCGTTGACAGCGGCAGTGGTCTCGGCAACACTGGCCTCTAAGGATTCGTTGAGCTTGGCGTGGTTGATAGGGACATTGCCAGCAAGCGTGGGAACGCTGTCGAACTGGGAAGTAATGTCTTTAAGCTCAGCGGCAGAGGGGGTAGTGGCAGAGGTCTTGACAGAGGCACCAGAAGAGGCAACCTCCTCGTCCTGACCAGCAGACTTCTGAGTGAACTCAGTAGGCTTGGCAGCAGCAGTAGGGACCTCACCGACGGGGCTGGGGTTAGCGTGGCCGGGGAAACCGCCACGGGGACCAAGGACGTTCTTGACCATGTCAATCTGCTTGCCGGCCTTCTCGTGGACCTTGGCCTTGACGCTGTCAACAACCTCACAAGACTGGATGCGGAAGTGCTCAACGGCCTCGTCGACCTGCTTCTTGTTAGCAAGGTACAGAGGAGGAAGGCTGAAGGCAGAGATAATACTAACGAAGACAAGGTTTCTCAAAGAAACAATCTTAAGAACCTGGTAGACGAAGAATGCAGTGGCGGCCAAACGGACACCGTAGCAGGGAGAGCGGGCGTCGATGAGCCTGACCGCGTCGGAAGCGATGCGGCGGATGGTGCAGGTGACGCAGCTCGCGTAGTCGTCGAGGGCGTAATCAGAAATGAACAAAAAGCGGGACGGCTGGAGGCTCGAAACGATACCGGTGCCGCTGATGGCTTTAGAAGCGACCTCAATAACAGAGAGAGAGCCGATGACGATGAAAAAGTACTTGAGGAATAGCTGGGGCGTAATCTTAACAAAGATGGTGAACGCAACTAACGCCTTGGCGAGGGCGACACCAGTCTCGTATGGGTTTTTCCATGTGAGGATGTAAGGAACGTTGATTCCGGTGAACTTGCAGCAGCACGGCTTGGAGGAGTTGTTTTCGCAGGACATGTTTTTTTTTCCCTAAAAGATGTGATTAGAAGAAAGATTTATAGGTGTGCGTGTACGGATTACTGGTACTGGGAAAAGGAGACCGGCCTGCTTTGTTACTGGTGGCTGACTGACTGCATTATCGCGTCATCAATAATCTTTTTTTGCTTGCGTCACGTGACGCCTTTGCTGTCCTATCATGCGGCATTTTTTTATAGAACTAGTAATCC
This sequence comes from Starmerella stellata, assembly GCA_030674195.1. Classification (NCBI taxonomy): domain Eukaryota; kingdom Fungi; phylum Ascomycota; class Dipodascomycetes; order Dipodascales; family Trichomonascaceae; genus Starmerella; species Starmerella stellata. The sequence goes on along the minus strand of JAJLWC010000042.1, from coordinate 70,063 downwards.
GCAGATCTAAACATTCGAGAAGGTTTGGTGTTGAACAGTTTTCTTTCGGGTCCAAATTTCGTCTGGGTTTCCGATTATCTTGTACTCCCTAAATTAAGTATATATATTTCTGCTACATACGCGTAGATGCATAACTCTGGCCGGGTTGCCCGTTAGCCGTTAATTGCTACGTAAGCCGATCGTAACCCTTTTGTTTCCTCTAATTGCAGACTGACTGCATGGTGTGTATGCATCGCGCTTAGTGTCTAGGACCGCCACGCATATACGCATGTGCGTGCGCATACATGCAATGGTACACAAAGATTTTCGTTCCAGAGGCAGTTCAGTGAACAGGTGAATCCATGTTTCTGGTTTTCTTTTATCTATAGTTAATTGATTCTTCTATACTGTCTCAAGAGTCGCTAATAAACGCGATTTGAAGAGAAGAGAATACGCGTACTTATGTTTGGATATGTGCATGCGCGCGCTGCACACACCGCAGTTTTATGGAAGAGGGGAAACGTAAAATTAAAGAAAAAAGATAGAAAGACTTCGGGCAGATAAAAAGCTGGAAATCAGCCGGAAATTAGTGATAGTATTTGTTTGAGAACTGTGGTATTACCTTTACTGATCCATATGTGTAAACAAATGGGCACATGCGATTATAAGCTTCCAGACACGGTGAACACACAGACGGCTTCTCCACAGTGTGTTTGTGTGGTCATGGGTATTATTATGCAGGTCTTACATATACCCTTTTTAGCCTATTAACTGCACTCGTCTGCACTTACCGCATCTATTGACTACATAGCAACAGATAACTAACAGATAATTAACAATGCATTGGTGATGCATGGTTCTTGTCACTGTTAGGCGCTTCAGTGACTGGTCATATGGGTGAAACGGGCTGATTTCCACATACCCACCATTACTGGCTGATTGTTTTATCCGGTGTGTTCCATGCATACGGATTACGCAGCACAATGCTTGGGACCTGTACAAGCTATTTAAAGCTCACATGATAGTTCAATTAATCGTATCCATGTACAGCTAACTATATAACCCGATCCATCCAAGCATGCAAACGCAAAAATACAAGAGAGCAACGAATTAAAAACAAAGCAATGCAAAACAAGACATAAAAACATAACATTAAAATCACCGCCTAAGGCCATCTATCTAATCTATTTATCCAAAGTGCTGGCAAACTGCTTGTTGTACCTGTACCCTTCAGTTTCGAAAGATCTCAAGAACTGGTTCAGTTCGTGAATCACATCATCGCTCAACTCGACCACGGAGATGTTCTCAATCTGGCGCTCGGCATTAGCAGAACCAGGGATGGGGATCAGTTTCGGGTAGCTAACACCGTCAACAGTGCGGTTGGACACAGTGGTGATGTAGGAAAGAGCAAGCTGAGCCGGGGTTAGCTTCTCCTGATCAGCAAGTTGTCTAACTTTCAGAACCAACGCCTCATTATGGCTGACGACACTCGGGTCCTTGAATCTATCAAATTGATTTCTGAAATCATCCTTAGAAATAGCCGTGGCGTTGACACCAACAAGCAAACCCTTACCAAGAGGACTATAACAGACGACAGGAATGTTGTACTTCCTAGCCATTTCAAAAACGCCGTTGGTCTCAAGGTACCGTTCGAACAACGAATACTCCATCTCAATTGCAGTAATTGGCGTGATTGCAAGAGCCTTTTCCAAAGTATCAGCAGAAATTTCGCTTAAGCAGAGATCCTTGAAAAAGCCCTCCTTCTTTTTCTCAACCAAATGGGTAAGAGTATCCTTCAAGGGCTCCTTACCAAGGCGGCATAACGTGAACATATCGAGAGTTTTAGGTTTAGAGACACGCGCATCGTAGAGAGGTTTAAGATGCTCGGCAATTGCTGCTAACGTGTCATCTAAATTCTTGGGACTGGTGTCAGGAGACCAGTGCGCGTCTGTGCCACCCTTAATACTGACGTAGACCTTGTCAGCATACTCAGGGTAGGTCTTGAAGAACTGGCCAAGTTTGCTGATATTCTCGTATCTATCAGGGACTCCATAGAATTCGCCACCATTCAAAAACAAAGGTCTACAAGGAGAAGCACCGGACTTGTCAAGAACAGCTTTCAAAGTCTCGGAGAATTGCTCCTGCGTGAACTTCCTGGAGGGAATCCAGGTGAAGCTCATAAGGCCGTAGCCCACTTTGCATACGTGAGGAAATTTAGAAACCATAATTTTGTACAATTGCTAAGGAAGCTCAATGTTTCTTTTTATAGTTATCCGTTCTCAGTCTTAGCTTATAGGACACCTGCACCCTGCAAGGCATGACGCCATTCATGTGCGTTGCGATTACGTGATTGTGCATCTGACAAGACATGTGACCCACGATTAGAAGTGGGGAAAGACGTTAGAGAGGCCCATAAAACACAACGTTGTAGTCCTTTGTGGTTCATGCGCGAGCAAGCAGGTTAGTGGGTTGCGTAATGCTTTGTAAATTTAAAGGACCCGAGAACAAAGAACCTTCCAGACAGGTAAATTATAGTGAAGCGGAGATGAGGAAGAAAATATGATTGGGTTATCGTTATCAAATGTTCGTGTATGTATTTTTGTATGCCCACGGCATCATGTGTAGATCTTTTTCATGCTGGCTTTGAAAATATCAGCATTGAACTCTACCAGCGTCATTTGGCTTTCGGATTCAGAAGTACATAAACCCACAAGTAGACATCCCTTAATCATTTTAGCTAGACTGATCACTGAGCCGTTTTTGAATCTTGATATCGAGAACTCGCACGCGTCGTTGCTGGAGTCCGAATTATGATAAAGAGCACCAAGATTCACGCTCACGTCAATGAAATCTGAGCATACCTGGTAGATTTCAGCGTCTACAGGCGAAGAGTCCGTAGCCAAATATATCTTAGAACTAGCGTCAAAAATGAACGCCTTTTCTACGCCTGTACGCATACAGAAGATGTCCAGTAACTGGGTCAGCGAGTTCAATTCAGGAACAAGCTTCTGGACAATGCGACTTAAGGCTTCTACAATACTCTCATCGAAAATGCTCGTCATGTGGTACGTGATATCGGCATCGTAGGCTCCAATGTCGATTAAATCATCGTTTATGCGTTGAATGATATCGCGTTTAGTGTCTAACCGGAAATCCTCGCTGAGTCCGTCGACCTTATGAATGAGAATCTCGAAATGAATGGACCGGTTCATCTTATATCCTTGAGCGATGACCTGGACGACATTCTGTAACGACAAAAGGTACTCGTCTTGACTGTCAATCACATAAATAACAGTGCTAGCGCCTTTAAACACCTTAGCGAGATCGAAGTTGGGATCCATAATATCCACTTGGCCAGGTATTTCCTCAATTATGAAGTTTGCCAGCGAACTTATTCTTTCGAGCGTCGGTTTCGCGGTAGACTCTAGATACAAAGTCTCAATGGGCTGCATTCCATGGAAAATAACTTGCCGAATAGAGGACTTACCACCTCTTCTAAGCCCCATAAGTAGAATTTTTTGCTCTTTTCCTGCATCTTGAGCCATTGACATCGGATAAAATGTCTTCTTTGTCTTAATTAACTCTCCTGTCTTTGGATCAAAGTGCACAGTCAGCTAGGCTTGACCCATTACCTAACAACTCTACTTCAGGACTCGTCACTAGTTCTAGCTAAAACTATCTATATGCGCGAACTCTGAGAAAAGCAGCAAAATCTATAAAAAACGACAAAACTAAGAAGCTTAATAAACTCAAGAAGTTCAATTACCTAGACTGAGTAGAAAAAAATCACATCTGGTTGTTGTAAACAGGGATTATCAGTGTCTCCCACCCACAAGCCAAACCAATAGTTCTGTTTTCTTAGATCAGGTTTACTGCGCATCCATGTAATCATTTCCATAAGACGCCTATCTATCAATGGCTGGATTCTGATACGATTGCTTACATTAGCTATACTGTTACGGCTACACTATCCATCCCCTGCGATAATGGTAGATTAAGACAGTTTACAACGATTTGACTTAGAGTCTTTCGCGTTGCTCAAGGTGGCGTTTACGACAAATTATTGGAACTCATGGATGAGATTAAAAAAAAGAGAAAAAAAACTCTGAACGTGATCAATCCCAACACATGTTACATTGTGCATACATGGTACATACGATATAGCGACAATAATTATCACATCACGTGAACAGTACTAATTTTGAATTAGAAACAACAAAGCGTAATTACTAGAAGAGCTTAGATGGGCTAATGAGGAAATAATGGAAATATGAAAAGAAATAGAGATAGTCAGAAAGAATTGATAGGATAAAGCAAACTAGATGCACATCAATCAATGCAAATTATTGTTTTTAGCTACCTTAATTTTCTGCTTGTGCAAGTTCTTGAGCAACCTACAAGCACGCCATTAGATGCAGTATGTGCGCTTTTTATGTTCAACCCCCGGATTTGATATGCATGGGACTGAACATTCTTCACATAGACGCACAGTAACGTGACTTTACGCCGTGATTGAAAGTCATGTTTCTAATGCGCGTCTAAGCGGCACGCTATACACTACCGGGGTTAATGCTTGCGCCAATTAAAAATTCAATTGATGATGGGTATTAGTATTAATACACGAAACGTATGATAAAATAGTCTGTTTACATACAGCAAGTGTGTTTTCACAGGATGTAACTAGGGGTTTCCCCCTTTACGTGATAATGATACTTATTACGGTTCAATGTAAAAATAGATTTCTGCAGAAATTGAGCATTTACCGTACTAGTATAAATGATGAAGGAGCCAACGGAAAAAGCTGATTTTACTGGAAACACACCTAAACTAAGTAATTTAGTCTTTTATACAAACAAATCTCACTTTTTGGGAGAAGGTCGTGTTTTTCCGCCACATACTGCCTAATTGTCGGCAAAGTGGAGAGAGCACGTGATAAACGGGAATGCTGCGTGGTAGTCTAGAACGACCCTGCACGATTAATACATTTCTTGAAAATTTTTATTTCGAAATCTGGCGAGGAGATTCAGAAAGTATAGCTAAGAAGTACTGTAGAACTTCGCTATCAACAACAAGCTAATCTTATCGCGATAAACGATCACCAAATCCATGCTAAAATCAGAACAGATAATGGTTCTCGATAAATCAAAACAAGGTTAGGGCTAATAAAATAGGATAAGAGCTGTATGAAGAAAGGAAAGTGTAGAAGTAAAAAAAAGCAAACTAATCATTCAAAATATATCTTATCACGGATCAGAATTCAAAAATTTCCGATTCATACATAGGTTAACCAACGAAACTGAACGCGGCCGACCTGCATCATGCGGAGTTACCCGTTGCCCCTGCCCCATTTTGTGTTAAATTTGTGCGAACGAGCTACCCTAGTTTTTCAAAGGGTGCTCTATATATATATAATAAACCAGCACAGAATTAAAGTCGTTAAGTTCTCTTTTGACTTCCCAACACATTTTCAAACTATCAGACCACTTTTGGCTGTTATCATAAAAACATCATTCGCAATGGATCATCATAGACTTTCCCAGGTAATTGACGAGGTATACATTCCTCCCACTGTTGAAGAGCAGACTCCTTCAGTCCCTGCAGTTGCACCTTCTTTGATCATGCAGGACCGTGGAACTGACACCACGCATCATTTGAAATGCGGATGTTGCCCCAATGCGTGCATTCATAAGAACGCTTGGTGGTCGATAGAATCCCCTCACGTCAGACCCAGTCTGCTTCCCACCAGAAGCAGCAGCTCTTTGAGTGACTGCTCATCGAGTTAAATATCATGCATTTTACAAACGAATTCGTTAACTCGGATTGCCATCTTTACGCCATTACCATATCATTAACCCATTCGGTATAGTGTTGCGCACACATATATCATTTCTACTATCGACTAACCGCTTTCACGCATTCAATCTTTACGAAATCTTATCACCAGCACGTGCCATATATACCTATGGGAGTACATATTTTACTTACGACCATTCATCTACAAACCGCTTTTCCCAATGGACTTTTCGCAACCGAGATAGGGTCACGGAGATTTTTCAGGGCAACCTGCATGAATATACGAGTAGTTAATCCATATAGATGCAGATAGGCACACATGCGGTATAGGCCAACCTCGCCCAGATGCAACTAGGTACAATTACAACTAGGTACAATTACAACTAGGTACTGTCAGTATATACAGAGGGAGGCACAAGAAGGTACAACAGGTACAACAGGTACAACAGCTACGACAGCTACACAACAGCTACAAATGATATAAACGGCACGTGCAGGTACATGTAGATAAAGTTATACACGGATCTATAAATGGCAGCGGTACAAATAGGTGGAAGATAATACTCCAAAGCGATAGCAGTTATGCATTAGTAGTCCATGTGACATCGCGGAATCCAAGTTTCGAATATTAAACTTTATCCAGACAAGCCGGTAAACTCCCGATATGCACGATACTTAATGCATCAGAGCGTTTCTGAGAATATGTAGTTTGAATATTCGAATCCTTTTAAACTCTGGCAATAACCTACCGACTCGAACACTGTTTACTTCAACGCAATATAAACGCATAATTTAACATTTACTTTTTTTGGCAATTTCAGCAATAATTACTGCAGTATACGAATCGGTTCAACACCTGGTCCGCTTGTCCGGCGTTCAAGAACATTCGGCTATTAGTTATATTTGGGGATTACAGCATCTTCCCCGCATCTACTCTGCGCGCTGGCCAGCACAAAACACTAGGTTCTGTACAGGCTAGACAAGCATACCTAGACAGTTGGGCAATAATGTGTGAATAGAAGGAAAAGCATAGATTTGAGGCAGTTTGAACACGTATATATGTAGGTGAGTGGTATTTAGACTAGGCGGTGGTATTCAGGGATACGTAGGAGTATGATGTTCTCTGAGTAATCGATACGTGTATAAAAGGCCTCAGCAGCTTTTAGTTGTCTACAAATGGTTCTTGTTGCAGGGGTGGACTCGTCTACACAAGGATGTAAAGTAGTTATATGCGACAGCGAGACTGGCGAAGTTAAAAGGCTCGGGAAAGCGCAGCATCCCGCAGGCACTGAAATCGATCCCAGAGAGTGGTTACTAGCTTTTGAGAAAGCAGTTACTTCTGCTGGCGGGCTTGAAGACGTAAAAGCGATTTCAATTGCTGGACAGCAGCATGGAATGGTATGTTTAGACAAGAACGGCGATGTGGTTCGCAAAGCGTTGTTGTGGAACGATAACCGCAGTGCTGAAAGCGCGGCTGATCTGATTAAAGAGATCGGCGGGCCGGAAGTATACGCTGAACGAGTCGGGATCGTTCCTGTGGCTTCGTTCACAGCTAGTAAACTGCGCTGGCTACGCGACAACGAGCCTGAAAACGCTAAGAAAGTAGCTGCAGTGTGTTTGCCTCATGACTGGCTTACTTGGCGGATTCTAGGCTACGGACCAAGGAACCCGAATTTAGACGCTTTAGTGACTGATGCTAGCGACGCTAGTGGAACCGCGTACTGGTCTGGCGAGACAGGGAAGTATGACCCTGAACTGTTCAAGCATGCTTTAGGCAGAAATATGCGTGAAGCCTCTCCAAAAGCTCAAACACCTGATTCTTCCAACTCGTCAGAGTCGTCAGAGTCGTCAGAGTCAGACAGCGTGATCGTGCCCAGAGTGCTTAAAATCGGAGAATCGGCTGGAAAATCAGGAAAAAGCGCTATTCCTGAAGGCATTGTTGTGGGTGCAGGCGCTGGCGACAATGCTGGAGGCGCTTTAGGGCTTAATATCAGTCCTAACGATATCGTCGTTTCATTAGGAACTTCAGGAGCAGTGTTTACATTACAAGAAGGGAGTTTCGGCAAAGGCGACTCTTCTGGCGTTGTTGCGTACTTCTCTGCAGCCAGCGGCGAGAATTTGCCGCTGGTATGTACTCTGAACGGCGCGCGTATTCTTGACTCTGCTGCTAAAACCCTCGGTCTTGAAGAAGGGCCTAGCGGGTTAGAACCGTTAGCATTGAACGCACACCGTGGCAGCGGAGGGTTAGTTCTGCTCCCCTATTTCGAAGGCGAGCGCACGCCGAATCTTCCTAATGCCAAAGCCTCAATGCACAATATGACATTAACCAATATGACCCGTAGCAATATCGCGCGGTGCTATATTGAGAGTTTGATGTGCAGCATGGCCCAAGCCGTTAAGGCAGTGACAAAGAACAAGAACAACAAGAAAGCAAGGCTCTTCCTTATTGGCGGCGCTGCTAAGAACCCGGCTGTGCAATTAGTCGCGTCAACGGTTTTCGACGTCGAGTCTATTTATATCCCGACCCCGGCCGAGTACGTCGCCAAGGGTGCAGCCAAGCAGGCGGCATGGGCGCTACTGGAAAAGAACCCAGAATGGAAGACGCCAGTGGACAAGAAAATACCGTGCCATTACGACCCTGTAGTCCTGGATCAGTACGAAAAGGCCCAGTTCCACGAGTACTCTGAACTGTTCTCCCACTCGTGATCTATATAAACCTTAAGTAGTGTTAGCATCCAATGTCAACATCCAGTGTCGACAACTGCTTCAACATCTAATGTCGACAACTGATTCAACATCTAAAAAGCCCACCAAAATACGGCTAAACAGTACGGTCAGACGCCGAATGACAAGATCTACGAGCCAGACGATACGGCTAGACGCTAATATTGGGGTAGCTACGTGCCAATCGATACTGCCAGAAACTTAATGACAGAGTAAGGATCGGCAAGCAGTTGGTAAAATCAAGATTTGAGGTCATAGAATATATGCATAAGATTAGTTAGAGGTAGAATTGAACCCGTAGTTCTTCTTGTTCACCCACTCGTCAACCATCTCGAAAAGAGCAACTGGCTGATCGTACGGAGCCATATGCCCGGCCTCGTAGATCTGCAGACTAGTGAAATGCTTATAATTCCGGAACCGGCCACCGTGAGTGCCATTCTTTAATACAAAAGGCTTGATATCGGAATTGCTGAATTCCTCGTGTCCAGACCATTCAACCTCCTTCGCGAACGCGTCAGTGCCAAGAGCATTGCAGATGAAATCAGCAAGCCCGGCGTAGTCGAGAACGGGAACGCCTTGCTCAAGAAGATCAATGACGTGGGTGTAGTACGGCTGCATCCAGTCGCCGTTGAAAAGGAACGCGCTGTTCACATCGAAATTACACGACTCGAATTTCTCGACCTCGGTCACGCCAAGCGCCTCGCGCACATCGTCGCGGTTCATGTAGTCGGCAATCCAGTCCATTTGGGGGTAGCACAACCCGTCGCTGCTGTCAGCGCAGTTCTCGCGGATATCGTAGACGTTGCGGCCGGTCTTCTGGTAGGGGCTCATCATCACGTTGTTGCAGTAGATGGATGCAGGAACGCAAACGAACGTGCTGCCAGTGTTGTAACAAGACTCAATAAGGCCGTTGCAACGAGGCTGCGAGTCGAGCATGCCTTCACACTCCTCGTCGCTGAGAACACTAGGGTACTCACCACCACCGCAAGCCTGCGGCTCGTAGTAGTCGTACTGCCTGAGGGGATCAATTAACCCGTTGCCGATCATGACCGACGACAGGGGGAAGCTGCGGTCCTCATGCTTCATGATCTCGCCAGCAAATACGGGAATATAATGACCAGCATACGACTCGCCAGCGATATGGAATCCGTGAGCGGCGTATTCAGGGAATTGGAGGAAGAACAGCTCAAGGAACGCGTAAACGTCCTCACCAGCAGTAACCGTGTCTTTGACGTTCTCGCTATTGGAGTAAGAGTAGCCAGCATTGACTGGCTGGTCAAGGAAAATGACGTTGGCGTTCGTGTTCCAACTCTCGTTTCTGTGCACAGGCTTGATCTTTTCGTTAATAGAAGCAGGGCCGAGCTCGAAAAACAAACCGGTCATTGACGAGCAGCCGGGTCCGCCGTTCAACCAGAGAATAGTAGGCGCGTTCTCGGGATCGTTGCGAGCTTCGAAAAACCAGAAGAAAAAGTGCTTGTCGCTCTCGGCGAGATCGATGTAACCAGTGTACTGCTTCACATCGTCGATTTTCAAGTCAGCGACGGTCTCCTTGACACGCAGCTGGGCATTAGGGATTTTCTCGTTCTTTACAACGAAGTTGAACCCATCACCTGAAGGAAGACTGGCAAGCTTCTGTTTAGCGCTGCTAGTTTCCTGACTGATCTTCTTCTCGATTTCCTGGCGCAAAAGCTCGGCGCCGTTGGGAATCTCATCAATCACAGTACGCCACGCGTACTTCGCCTCGTCAGGGATCTGGCCCAGAACGCCATTGGCTTGTGAACCAAGGCTAGAAAGCAACGAGTCGGCGACGCTGTTGAGCTGGTCAACGTGCTCGTCGGCAGGACTGGGGAAGAGACCAAAGACGGCGTCTTCGATGTTCTCAATTAGCCCACACTGCACGAGCGCAGCTGAGAGCACAACTGAGGAATATGTAGAAAGCTTCATTGTGGTTAGAAGTCTAGGTTCGATAACGGAAGAGGCGTTATAAATGGTTTATGGGGTGCATATGTACTGGGCAGGGGTAGGGCGCGGCAACCTGAGACTAGCGCAGGGATGTGTGGGTAATGCGCGGTAATCAGTGCGGCATGGCGTGTACACGCGACTTACTTAAAATCTTGCATAATTTAATACCCGATAGCTATAGGGGAATGACATGCCTGGGGTGGCTAGGGGCGGCTAGAGGCGCAATTTACAGTGTGCATTGATATTAGACGGTAGAGTGGCGTTATGATGTCACCGGTCTTATTAATAAAAGAGGACCGTAGCAAGGATAGGGTATAACAGGTAGACTGGGTTGCATTAGCCCAGAAGAGTATACATGCAGTAGCTCTGATCAGCGATATCAACGCAATGAGATGCAGAATCTATATCTAACTGGCAATTGGCTCGGGCTGATGTTTTAGATACTTGCTGTTTACCTTTCTTATCTTATCTGCACAGTAATGGGGACCTCTCAGGGTTGCGTCTATGCACGAGCGCGGGTATGCGAGATTTCACGATGGATGGAGTGACATTTGAGTGTGCAGATTAGAAGTGTGCAATCTACACGAAACAGACTATGCTTAGCAGTTGAGTATATTCTAGGAAGAATGATGCGTGGACGTATACACATGTGTACATCACATGACAATTAGGCATGACATTAGACATGTTAGACATGGCCATTAGACCTGACAATTAGACGTGAAACTGCATCTGTTTTAATCTGACCAACACTAATCCAATCACTTATTTCTAATTGTACAGTTAGCGAACTCAATGCTGGTTACTTCAATGGCGATTGAAGTCCACTGAATGTCAAGTCAATGTCTAGTACGTGAGACAAGAATGGATGCACGCTTACCAATGCACGCATTTGTTTTTCTAGGTGTTAGTGCGCGACGGAAGTTTGTGGATCGTGTTACATAATTGAGGTGCTACATTTAAAGCCGCTACAGTTTCAAGAAGGGCAGTAAACGATGAAGAAACAGGCGAAAAAAGACAGATTTCTCGACCAATGGGCCGAGACTATGGACGCGATAAACACGTTGGACTCCGGGAAGTACCACTCCCTCAGCAGCGAGTACAGACTGCTGCATGCCGATACGTTGACGAAGCTTGCAGACATGCTTCAACAGACCGAGGCGCTCGGCATTTTCACAAACGCAGACAGCGTTGACGACCTGACCACGATCCAGTTGAAGTACCTGAATTTGAACTACTACATTGCCGTGCTTCTAGAGAAAACGCCTATTGACATGACAAGCACTGCGGTAGACGCGCGCATTTCGGTGGCGCAGCTTGCAGTGAGGAAATATGTCGAGTTCAGTGTGCAACTGCGCGATCTTCATATGCTGGATGAGAGTTTATATAGACGTCTTGACTTTGTGAGCGACCAAAGCATTAAAGAGCCGCTGGATATGGGCAAACTCATTGACAAGCTCATGGAAGCGAAAATTAAGGCGACTAGCGCGTCACGGATCTCTAAAGCGAAGGCGCATTTCGAGAAATGCAAGGATTCGATCGACTCGTTCGACGACAACGACAACGAGGTCCGAGAGACGGAGAAGGCCCGTATTTCGTATCATTTCGTGCTGGCATGGAAATCGATCTCTTCGTTGATCGACGAGATCATGCTCCTGGGTAAAATGGCCAATTTTTTCAAGGACACGCCTCTGCATGAACGTTCGGCACCGTATATCCCGTCAGCATACCTGGCCGATTTCGTGCGGTCCAAAATGAGCGGCAAGGGAATGACGTTCAGCGAATTGAGCGAAAAAACCGATTCTCGTGTTCGGCAGAAAGAGACTCAGAGGGATATGAGCACACGGGTCGAGCAGGAACCCAGTTTGAACACTCAGCAGGGCAAACTCGTAGACGGCAGCGGCAAAGTATTAAGACCGTTCACGATTCTTCCTTCGTCGTCAATGAACGCAGCCGACCAGGCCCGCCGGTCAGTGTTTGGAACCGGCCAGAAACTGCCGACTATCACTTTAGACCAGTTAGTAGAAAAAGAGCTTGCAAACCAAGCGAAACCCTCAGTCACTAAAGCCGATCTTGAAGAGCTGCAGAACGAAGACAATGATGAGTACGAAGACGCGTTGACGATGAAGGCGCGCAATTGGGACGATTTCGTAGACAGCACGCCTAAAGGCTCAGGCAATACCATGAACATGGGCTAGCCTTGCACGACCGATTCATTGTCAATAACCGGTACATTGCCAACAACAAATTGACACATAACACTACATTGTATATTCATGCGCATACATATTAAGCGATACAACCCTTAACCATATGCATACAACCTCAATTCAAGTCGGATAAATAACCAGTTAGTTGGAAGTTATAATCTATAGCGAGGTGGCCTATATAGAAATTTAGATAAGAAATTTAGATAACCGCAGCCATATTAATTTGTGATGATATGCTGTCCAGTTTAATTTGGCGTCAACGATGCTGTTGCGCTTTTAGCTAGAGCATTATTGTGGCTATGGTGCAGATAACTATAGTGTAATAGCAGTCATGCAACAGCTAGGCAACAGCTATGCAACAGTTATGCAACGATTTTGCAACAGTCTAGCTATGGTTTGTGCAATAGGTAGTATGGTAGGTAGGTATGTGCGTGTAGTGTATAGTGTGGTGAGAATATATTTGTCATCATGGCAGACACGACGGAGGTTGTTTTAGACCTGCATTTGCCGGTCACAAGGATCGATCTGCCGCGGTACACGCGCGAGAATGAGGTCAGTAACGGGTCCAGCGACGGTCTTAATTTCGACGACGTGAGTCTCAGTGTTCCGTCCTTCTCGCGGCATGCGTTTGTTATGAACGGACAGCGCTGCGATATGGCCGTAAGGGTGCTTGGCGACGGGTTCGATACCGAGATCACGCCGCTGGCGTTTAAACACGACCAGCTTGGCGGAGACGGAGCTAAAATCAGTCTCCACTGCCCGTATAAAGTGCTGTCGCAGTGTGTACAGCTAACTGAGACCGAAGACGGTGTTCTGCTGACACTAGTTACAATTAACGGGCTTCTTTATACTGTGAAAATCCACAAGTCGCGTTTTTCGATCCAGGTAGACTGCTCGAGCCCGAACTCCAGCACCGTTTCAACTGAAATCATTTCCGAGTACCATGCGATGCTGAAAAACGCGTTCACAAGCTACCTGCACAACCAGTCTGATCTCTTGGTTTCCGTGAGCAACGGCGACCTTGTTTCAATCAATTTAGACGAGCAGAAATTGACGTATTTGATCAACCACGAGAAACCCGGGTTCTTTAAACGGATGCTCGGCGGAGCGACAAACGAGACCGTTCCTGGCCATTCTGATATCTCGATGTCTACAGTCACATGTATGTCCGAACTTAACGAGTCTTTGATCATCAGCTACGCAATTGACTCGAGTATCCAGATCTGGGATTTAAATGCGTTAAAAGCCAAGAAATCCGTTTCCAAGCCGTCAGTACTGAAACTGCGGCCATCGCAAAACGTTTGTGTTAGCCAGGACTCGATTTTTGTTGGCCATGCCAATAAACTCGATGTTTATAATCTGAACCTCGAGCTGCAAAACAGTATAGAGTACCCTAAACAGGTAGAGAACTGGTTTGTGTCCTCAATTCTGTACTTCGACAATGTCGGGACGGTCGTGGCGTTCAAAATGAACCTCGATGCGTGGATCATGATTTTCAACGGCGTCGAATGGACGCCAGTGTCGCATTACGACCCGTTCCTGAGTTTAGAACTGGCCGACGATATTTCTGTTGAGTGTATTTGTGAGCGCGTTCTCCAAATCGATCTGCAGATCTTGAAGACGTGTCTTTATAAACTAGTTCCCACTGACGAGCCTGTTATTGCGAGTTTGTCCCACTCCGAGCTGCCAGCGTACCTTGGCAACCTGTTCTACGGACCTGAAGAGACGCAGAAATGGGCGAAGTTCGAGAATATGTGCCGCGAGGTTTATAATGAGTCGAACGAGCTGCTAGGACTGTTTAAAGCCGAGTATGCTGACGTCTACGCGGTCAATGTGAACAGCACTAAACTAGTGAAACACGAAGAACTGCCAACGGAAATCAAGGCTAATATTACTGAACTTGACTCGGTTATCACTAACTTGTTCACGAATTTCGCTGCTCCAGCACTCATCGAGTTCGGCGAGGTGCTGACTGCACGCAATTCAGCCGTCCAGTGCTTAGAACAGACTTGTCAACTGTTTAAACCGGTTCTCGACCAGTCTAAATTGAACGAGACTGCTTCTAAACACGGGTCTTCAATTGTTAATAGTATCAGCGCGTTTAGACACTTCTACGGCCCTCTTACTGTCAGTGCCAATGCCAATTCCAATGCCAGTACAGCTAAGAGCGACGGCAACGAGAGGCTTACAAGTATTGGGAAGCTTGCAATCGGCGAGCTCGTGCATACATACGCGCGCGAAACCGAGCAGAAGTTTCTGTACAGCGCAGCATTAGCCGCGATTGCTATTATCGAAGGATGGGACGACAGCGAGAAGTGCAGTCTTGAGTTCGAGAGAGCAGTTCAGGAGTATAAACTCGTGAGTTTCTACAACCTGTTCAGCACTATGCGCGTGAACGTGCAGTTGAAACTCGACTTTTTCAACAAGACCTGTTTAGATGCCGACCTTTCTAAATTCGGGCCTCTGCTCGCACAGCAACTTCTCAGCAAATTCGATAAACTAGACGCGCTGGCATGGCTGTTGTTAATGCCCGAATTCAGTGCGGCTGATATCACGAAGTTCTATAGACTCAGCGGTATGATTAGCCCCTCTGCCAAGCTGTGGTTCATTAAAGGTCTGGCCGCGCTCAAAGCCGGCGAGGAGTTAGAAGCCGAGAAACTGTTCAGAAGAGTGAGTATTGCGCGCCCGTGGATCCCGATGCTTGGCAGCTCGAGACCCTTAGCTGTGGCTGACTGGTATGCGTGTTTGGCAGAGTACGCATACACCTTAAATGCTGTCTCTACGTCGTTCCAGCTGGCTATAACCGCGTCAACACTGGCAACCACTGCTTCCCAGACCCAGAACGGCGTGCATTTGCTTCTGTTTAAACTCGCAGTGCAGAATTTCGACTACGACACGGCGTACACTGCCTTAACTAGAAGGTTCACCACTGAAGACTCAGAAGCCAAAGCCTGGATCGAGCAGTTGCTGGACTCTGCTAGCACTAGAGGGTTCGAACTCGTGAAACAGGTCCTTACTCAGTACGTGTATACCGGTTTCGCATTAACTGTTGCCGAAGTGCTTAAATCGAAGCCGCTGTTCGGGGCAGTGCAGTCGTATAAACTGCTGTACACTTGGCACGTCGCGCGCAAAGACTACGCGGCTGCCGCAGAGGTCGTTTATACCTACGCGAAAGAAACCGGGTTGGATCCTAAACTCGAGCGCGATCTGCTGATCGTGTGCATGAACGCGCTAGAACTGGTTCATTCGAAAGACAGGTTTATTTGGAGTTCAGAGGGCGTGGTTACTTACGACGATGTCAAGAACCTTCTCGCCAATTCGCAATAGATCTATAAACACAGCTGTAATAATGTACCATTAAATACCACAATGTCACAATGCCACAATGTCACAATGCCACAATGCCAAATGCCACAATGTCATAATGCCACAATGTCACAATGTCTCAATGTCTCAGTGTCTCAATGTCAGTAATGCCACCCACAATACTACAATGCCACACTGCCACCAACGGTCCTATATGGTTTACCCAAACCACCAAACCACGGATGCAATTAAACTGAGCGCAATTAAACTGAGCGGGGGATGTATATATCAAGAGTATTAAGTATGCATCATCATTATCATTACAAAACTATTGGGAAATGACGCCGGTGATCTGCCCAGTGCTGTTGCGGCAGATAAACACATTAGCGCTGGCCAAAGACATCGTGTCTTCAAGGTGAAGTCCTTGAACACTCGACAGATCAGCGCCAGTCTCAATGGCCCGCCATACATCGCACGAACAGAACAGCAGCTCGCTCACTACTAGAAACGGCGAATTGCTCGCCGACCGCCATAACTCTAATGGCGGGACCTGCTCTAAAGCAGAAGCAGAAAACACGGGAATCTTGCTCCACTCTATATGGTTAGGCCGGGTCCGCGGTGCTGGCGAGGGCGCAGACTCGGGCTCAGTTGAATTGACTGGATTAGGTGGAGCAGATGTATTTGTTAAAGCAGCATTAGGGGGAGTGCCTTGAGTGCTTTGAGAAGTGCTTGGGGGATTAGAAGAGGAGAAATTAGCGAGGCCAATGGCTCCACCAGGATGATGTCTGGCGAAATGAAGCTGCCGTTTCTTAGTGTCTCTTTCTAAACTCTCGAACAACGCTAAACACATCGCATCGCCAAGCACTAGACTCAGCGTGCTCGAAATAGTAGGCGCGGGCAGACCGTATAAATACTGCTCCTTATGATGCGTCTCTACCGGGCTCAGAATTATGCTGTTGGTCTTCTTAGCCAGTGTCGAGTTCGCATTGCAGGTCATACACACGGTCAGTGTGCTCTCTGGCAGATGTTTCATCATTTCACACAGTTCAGGCGAGTCGCCAGAAGCCGAAATTAGAATAACCACGTCGTTGGCGCGGACACACCCGACATCACCGTGCAGCGCTTCCGAGGCGTGCAGAAGACACGAGACAATGCCGAACGATTGCAGAGTTGCCGACAATTTAGCGCCGATTTTATGGCTTTTCCCCATCCCGCTGAAAATGACTTTACCGCCAGACAGAATCGCCTGTTTAAGGATCTTCAACGAGTCCCGGAAATGCGCGGCAACTCCGTCTTCGCGGTTCTCGGGCGAGAAGTGCATACTGAGGAGCTGAATTGCTTCAGCCTGTGCCGTCAGAAAAATAAAACTGTTATCCACAATCTCGTCTATATCGTCGTTGTTGTTCTCGGCCGGAGGGCTCGGCGGGAACATGGCTTCGGGTATTTCCATTTTAAGGGTGTGTGTGTATGGGTGTTAACGTGCGATGCGTGTATGCTGAGAGGCTAATTGCGCTAATTGGATGCGTGCAGGAGTAAACTACGCAATTCAGCTTGTTCACTGACCTTTCTGGCTGCTGCTGGATTTAGTGGCACTGGCAGATCCGCGCTCCACTTATTTATTTGAATAGCTCAAGTGTGCGCATGTGATCATGTGATCTAGGTTCTAGACCATTATGCATCAGAATCCAGGAACAGGGTCAGAGTCCCACTGCGCATGCCTACAAATCTTGCAGCTAGGTTTGCCCATGAAGCAAAAGCAAGCATGGGGGAAGGCTAGCAGTATATAGCTGGATGGATAATTTCGCAGTGAAAACAGGAAATGTAGGCTAACAGCCTATTCTGATTACATCCTAGTTTTCAATGTACTCAATCGCGAGCCTTAATACGTATATACATTTATGAGTGTATACAAACAGCAACAAACAGTAACAATGAATGCATTAGCGTTAACACGTAGACACTTCCCCAATAAGCAACAATGCGCCTCGCATGCGGGTCAAGCAAGATTAGAGTTGCCGATTAAACGAAATAAGCCATTCTGGGTTAATTGATTCCGGGAACCGAGTTCGTTGATGGAATACGACAACATGAAGCCAACAAACACGTTTCTGCCTTTTTGTGCACCCATTTGGGTCCTTTATGCGATGACGTGAAATTGGGTAAGCATTACGGAGTACCTTCACATGCTGATTTAACGCACAGGGAACTCGGTTATGACGGAACTGATAATAGGGCGATCAGTTGCATCAGTTGGAGAGCGGATAAGATGTGTCGGGGACCAAAGTGAGGTTGTTGATGAAATAGATAAACGAACTGAATAAAATAGTTGAACTAGACGAACTTAATAAACCAAACGAACTCAATTAAATGGATTGGGAATGTAATTAATGGATTTAGCGTAGAAGGTCAATGTCAATCACGTGGTGTTAGAGTCCAGGTAACCTTGTAGCAGTACCAATATAGTACAGTACAGCAGTGGTACAGCAGCGGTATAGCAGGGGTGCGGTGACGGATCGGCAATAATGTGTACAATGCAATAACAGTGTACAATGAAATAATGTGTACAACGCAATAACGGAATGTCCGTATTTTGATGGTAAATAGGAATGTAGAGAAATTGAAATAAAATGAAAATGAAGAATGCATTGAATGTATGAGAATAAGATGTATGAATGTGCATGCAGAACTAGCTGAACAACCGGTTGGAAAAGAAACAGATCCAGCCGCCGCTAGTGACGAGGTTTACTACTGGTTTTAGGACGTTGGGAGTGTACTTGTTCAAAATATCGCATCTACTGCCCTGGGCGTCCCAGCCTTCGCCGATATTAATAGTGCTTCGAACATGGCACGTTTTAAACAAATTCCACCATTTCGACCGCTCGCAAACGCCTTTCCTGGCCAGATTCTTGGTAAGAGGGCCGCTGGGCCCGTCAATGATATGCCATTCGAACGGCGACCATTGCTGTCTGACGTCTTTCGGATCGAGTTTTTTGTTTCCCCAGTGCCCGTCGAACAAAAGCCAGTCGCCTAATTCTAGTTCGCGTCCTGGAA
The DNA here is from genome assembly GCA_030674195.1 of Starmerella stellata. Classification (NCBI taxonomy): domain Eukaryota; kingdom Fungi; phylum Ascomycota; class Dipodascomycetes; order Dipodascales; family Trichomonascaceae; genus Starmerella; species Starmerella stellata. The sequence continues at coordinate 51,038 of JAJLWC010000042.1, read as the reverse complement.
CCGTTCCGTTAGCAGGATGGAGTGTGCCGGTTTCTAGATCCAGAACGTATGCGACGAAATTAGCCGCTGGGTCCCACAGATCGCCGGCGTCGGTATAGTCTGAGAGGACATGCCCCGGAATATCGTGCGGGTGTCTTCCTGGGCTCGAGTACTGGGCATGAGTGCCTCTGGCCGAGTAGATAGTTGGCCGCGACTCGTTTATGACGTTGGATTCGAGCATAGCCTCGTAAGTGAACGCCGAGCCGCCGCCGTGCGCCGACATCCACACTATTGTTGGTGTGTCGTTATAGTACCTGATTAGACTGTGTTCCCAGTCTCCTAAATGGTCGCCGAACGGCCCTCTTCCCATTACAAACGGGCCAAAATTGTACGGGTAGAAGTAGAACCAGAAGGCGTCAGTGTAGCCCTCTTTTTCCACAAGTATTAGAGTGGCGAACGCTTCTTCGATTTTGCCGGACCAGATATTCGGTCTGTACGCTTCGTAACCAGTTAACCACGGCTCGAATTCAGAATGGAGGCCGTTTTTCTGCCATTGGTCTATAGACGTCAAATACAGCTCGGCTTCAGGGTCGTTTACTTGCTCGCGCAGCAATTGAGCGCTCAGCGTCAAATTAGAAATGGAAATCGGCTGTGTCCAGTTATGCTCTGCGGTCGAGAGCATGAAATGCGGCACGAAGTCGGAGACCGAGCCGGGGTAGAACAGTTCTTCGCTGTAGAGGTGGACGAACGGTGCGGAATCGACTATATGCTGGGGAATTGTGCGCTCTTCTGTAGACCATTGGTAGGCGCTTGCCATTTGTAGCGCCGCTAAACGCAGCATGGTAAGTAAGCAAGCAGGGCGCTGCTTAATCAAAGCACCTTTTGTGGCCTATATTAATATGCGTGATTAGTACGTTAGGTGAGAGTATACTGGAGAGTGTGCTAGATAGTATGCTAGGGAGAATGTAAGAGAGTATGTACGAGAGTATGAAAGTGAAAGTGTGAGAGTGAAAGTATTGTATGAGAGTATGTATGAGAGTACGAGAGTATGAGAGCGGTGGGCGTGTGACGACTTTGTAGCGTAATTGCATATGCATGCATGTAGAGTAGGCGTGTAGAGCAGGCATGTATGGGTACAGGCATGTATTGAGTGTAGGCATGTATGAAGTATAGGCAGGTGAAGCGAGGTATGGGTGCGTGTGCAGTAGCGGCGACACATACACCTAACCCTACATTCTACTTGTTGCGTAGTAGTTTACGAAATAGAAGTGTGCGCTGGCTCAGAAGATGTCTGGGATCCAGGACGGGCAAGTGCAAGCGAGCGCGTGTGTCTACGAAGCGTTCGTCGATATTTTCGGCCGGCCGCCTCCGCCCGGTCGTATCCCCGTGAACGCCGACGCGTTCTCCGGCACGAACCACGCTCGAATGCCAGTACACCCAGTTCAGAGCAACGCAAACCCCGAGCTGGGCAGTTTACAGCCGCCAGCTAGCCGGATCGGCGCTATTCAGAAACTCGAGGCTCAGCACACGGCCCCGGCAGCGCCAGAAGTTAGCAGTATTACCGATATCGACCCTCTGGCCGGATTAACCGCTTTAGACAGTATTGGGAACACCGCTCTGCCGCTGCTGCATGGGGCTAGTTCTATGGAGACGCTGACTCCAGCCACTAACGATGCGGGGCTGAGAACCTCGCCTAATGACAGCACGGCTCTGCTCACAAACGCTAACACTACGAACGCGCCAAACGCGCCAAATGCGAACATGCCGAATGCCAACATGCCAAACACGCCAAATGCGCCAGGCACACCTAGCACGCCTAGTTTATCTAGCATGCCTTCATCCACATCGCTTTTTTCAAACGCGCTTCCGAACGCGGTTAAAGGGCTTGGTTTAGAACATAAAATCGTCTCGTCGAAGTCGTCGATCGACTTGAATTCCAGCAAAAAACACGAGCTGCATAGACCGAAATCGCATGTGTTCAATCTCCGCCGCAATAACATGCAACGCAGCGCCTCGGCTATGGTCAACGGGACGTCGAACCCGCAGCCGATGAGCCGCAGACTGCTTACAACTAAAGGCGGAAGGGCCATTCCTACTAAAGGCGAGGTCGGCGCGTTCGCGCGCGTTCATAGCCTTGGAAACGCCTCTTCTGCGTCTCTTAGTTCGCGAGACGAGGAGTTCAGATCGATCACGCCTACCAGGAAGTCGAGCAGCGCTACTATCAGTTCATTAGGAAGCCAGAGCACGATCCTTACTTCCAGCAGGCACGAACCGTTAGTGTACCCTGCTGTTTTGAGCAAAGTCGCAGAAAAGTTCAAGGAACAGGTCTCGGTGATCCAAGGCGAGCGAATGAAGAATGAACTGAGTTATAAAAACGCATTCACTGGCAGCGAGGCTGTTGACTTGATCGCGTTTATTATTAAAACCCCTGACAGGAGCTTGGCCCTACTTCTAGGCCGCAGTTTAGACGCGCAGAAACTGTTTCATGATGTCACTTACGACAGCCGGCTGCGCGACTCGCCCAACGAGGTTTATCAATTAACGAGCTACGACGAACGCAAATCCGGGCCGGAACCGAACGGTATTTTCACGCTGTTGAGTGAATGCTACAGTCCTACATGCAGCAGGAACAAACTGTGCTACTCAATTGCATGCCCTCGAAGGCTGGAACAGCAAGCCAGGCTTAACATGAAACTCGATCCTGGACTGCTGCTTTCTAACCAGCAGGAATCGTCGATTTCGCTGATCGAGAACGAGGACCAGGCCGAGAAACTATGGAGATGGAAAGTGAGTCCTGAGATTCTGGAATCGACGCCTGAAAAGGAGCAGAAACGCCAGGAAGCTATTGCCGAGCTCGTTTATACTGAGCGCCAGTTCGTCAAAGCTCTGGAGTATTTACGAGAGTCCTGGATCAAGCCTTTGCGCAGGTCCACGTTTCTGGGTCCGGATATCAGGCGGGACAAGTTTATTAGAATGGTGTTTTTGAATGTACTGGAAGTGCACGCAGTCAATTTGAAGTTTGCCGAAGCATTGACTCGCCGCCAGCAGTTGAACCCAGTAGTAAACCAGATCGCTGATGTCGTGCTCGAGTTCGTGCCCCGATTCGACCCTTTTGTCACCTACGGCGGGCAGCAGATGTACGCGAAGTTCGAGTTCGAGCGCGAAAAAGCGATGAACCCCGTTTTTGCGAAATTCGTCGAGCAAACTGAACGCTTGCCTGAATCGCAGCAACTAGAACTGAACGGGTACCTCACCAAGCCCACTACAAGGCTCGCGCGGTACCCTTTGCTTCTAGACGCGATTCTGAAACGCACTGATCCCGAGAACCCGGATTACGAGAATTTACAGAAAGCTATTGCTCAGATCCGCGAGTTCTTGTTTAAAGTGAACGCCGAGAGCGGAAAAGCCGAGAACCGGTTCAGTTTACACCAATTGAACCAGGCGCTGACGTTCAGGGCTGGCGAGTATGTGTTTTTGAATTTACTAGACCCTAAACGCCAGCTCGTGTTCAAGGGAACTCTGCATAAACGGCCTCCACCCGGCGAAGGCAATGTCCAAGTCTATCTTTTCGACCATGTGATTCTGTTTGCCAAGAAAAAGAAGGTCAGCGGAACCTCGTCGGTCGCCAGTGCAGCCGCAGCTGCAGCTGCAGCTGCTGTAGAGCCTAGTTCTAGCGACACACCCTCTAGTGGTGAAGTCTTGCGGGTCAATTCTAAACCGATCCCCTTAGAACTGTTGCAAGTAGCCGAAAGCGACGAGATTGGAAGACGGAAGATCGCCGCTAACATGATCAGAAGCACAGTTACCAGGAACACCGAGTCACAGCTTGTGTTTCCAATCACGTTCCAGCATTTGGGGAAGCGAGGGTACGAAGTAACACTGTATGCCGAGAATTTCCAGGCCCGCAAGACCTGGATCGAGGTTATTTTCAAGCAGCGCGACGCACAGCGTGCCCAGAATGATATTTTCAGTTTACACCCGCTGTATACTTCAGTGACATCGATGTCAGGGCGTGTTCAGAGCGTCGCTGTTTTCGACGGCGGCAAGAAACTGCTGTTCGGGTTCGATAAAGGTATCTACCTATCGACAATGACGTACCACGACCAGGAAGGCAATTTCAAGCCGGTGTGCTCGACACTGAAGCATATAATGCAGACCACGGCCCCAGTGACGCAGCTAGACGCTATTGAGAAGTACGGAGTCGTTATCATGCTCTGCGACAAGGTCGTTTCCGCGATCCCGCTCGAAGTCGTTGTTTCGAATGCCGACTTGAACGGGCGCAATAAAAACAGTATTAAACAGATCGCCAACCAGGTCAATTTCTATAAAGTCGACGAGTGTTTGAACCGCACGCTGCTGACTCTGGTCAAATCCACGAACTTGTCTTCCACTATCCGGGTTCTGGAACCCATTAGCTCGTCTTCAGGCACACAGAAACGGCCGCAATTGCGCAGACTTCTAACTGCTGGCGGATCGTCTACCCAGCCTGAAGGGTTTAAACTCGTTAACACCCCGATCGAGATCCCGTCAGCCACATTGTCGCTGTCGTTCCTTCGTAGCCATCTCTGTTTAGGCTGCTCAAGAGGGTTCGAACTGCTGGACTTGGAAACCGGGAAATTCGAGTCGCTGCTTGATCCCGCAGACACTTCGCTTGATTTCGTTATTAAACGCGAGAGTTTGAAACCGATCTCCTTGTACAGGATCGGTAAAGAGTTTTTGCTCAACTACTCGGACTTCTCGTTCTTTATTAATCGCAACGGCTGGCGATCCCGACCTGACTGGATCATTCAATGGGAATGCACTCCTCAGAACATCGTGCTGTCGTACCCGTACCTTGTAGCATTCGACCAGCATCTGATCGAGATCAGGAATTTAGACACTGAACTTCTTAGAGTTATTCACGCCGACAACGTGAAACTCATTAAAGAGTCTGCTCACGACGTCGTCTACTCTTTCGACAACGAGAAGGGCAAAAACGAGGTCGTTAGCTTGAACTTCTGGGAGAAACAAAAAGACAAAAAGGAGAAGGAGAAGGAAAAGGACTGAATTAGCATTTTGAAATAAAAGAAGCAGCCCTTTCTTCAGCTCCAACGTTTGCAAAGAGACACAAAGAGACACAAGAGACACAAGAGACACAAAAAGACACTGTATTGTCATTAATATAACCTTAACTCACCTACCATTTACAATACACCGCCGTGTACAGAAACAAACATTCATACATCTACATCTACATACACATCTACACACATGCCACTACACGTAGAACCATTTACCACTTGCACCGCGCCGGAAAGGATACTAGAATATCTTAATGTACTGCTTTATTACTGCTTTGATACTGCTTGAGGCACAGGGTAAGGGTTGTATAAACAGCATTCCTGATCCGGTGAATCTCGAGACAAAGGCTTCGAGCTCGCGTTGATGCACTCGACACGTGCGAAATCCACTCCGGGTTCGCGTCAAACTAACCGCTCGTCCCAGACCTTCAGCCCGAACACCTACCCGCCGCACACAAACGCGCAGTTCTTTCAAGCGCGTGCTAGCCGCGTCAAATCGCTTTTAGACCCGAACAGTACATTCAATCCCGCTGAATTGCCGCCGACAAGTTTTGAACACGAGCACCGGTCCGTGCAGTTCGAACCGCGCGATTCTGATCCGGATTCCGACTTGGTTTTCGACGATTTTGATACTTCTCCACAAACGCCGAAATTAGACGCGTCAAGACCGGTTTATAAACCAGCACGACAAGCTAAACCGGCACACACTGCTTCTCAACCAACCAAGCCGGCTAGACCAGCACCCAAACCAGCACCCAAATCAGCACCTAAAACGGCCAAACCAGTAGCGAAACCAGGTGAAACCCTATTATCTGATCCACAAAAACCAATGCATGCAGCACCCAATAGAAACGGGTTCGCTAGTCCGCTAGGCGAGTCTAACACAGGCGACCATACCCCTAATAATAGCCTTAATAAAGAGACTAACCCCGAGGAGCCAGAAGTAATTGAGGAGCGGCAAATAGCCGAAACGCTTAACAAACAAAAAGAACGGCTTCTACAAAAACGCAATGAACTAATAAAAGCGCGCGAAATGCTGGAAATGCAGAGAAAAGAGGAGATAGAGAAACAGAGATTACTACGAATAGAAAAGCAACGACGCAGAGAACTAGAGCAGCAGATCGAGCGCGAGAAGCAACGCGACAGGCAACGCAGAGTCTACTTAACGGAAATCAGAAGGTTACAACCCGAAACCCAGGCCTTGGAAAAGCAAATAGAACTCGAGGAACAAAGACTGGAAATGATGAAACAGGATACCGATAAACTGCAAATACTGGACGAGGATATTTCTAATTTAGTGCCAACCGGTATTCTGCAATCGCCGAAAAAACGCACTGCATCAGAGTCAAACGAGTCAAGCGAGTCAAAAAGACACTTTCGCGCTGCATCAGAGTCAAATGAGTCAAGAAGACACTATAATCGCATTCTTGAACGTGCAGAACGTGTAGATCGGTTACCATATCGACGCGAATCGCGTTTAGAACAGACGCATTCAGAGCGGGAATCACCGCAAGTGGAGAAGGAACCCCAATTGGGACCTCAATTAGGATCTCAATTAGGACCTCAATTAGGATCTCAATTAGGATCTCAATCACCAGTTCAACAACCTCAATCACCGCAAGTTGAACCGCAATTAGAACCACAATTACCGCAACCTGAAGAGCCTAATCATGACGACCGCGATGAGAAAACGTTCAACCTTATAAACAGAATGCACGAATACGACAGAGCCCAAAGAGCTCTAAACCAGCCGAACTCGCCAATCAAGCAATCCGCATACCCGATCACGCTGCAATCGCCTATCAAGCACACAAACCCAAATCGGTCAATTGATGCTTCTCTTTTTCATCCAACAGTTCTTTCAACTCCTAGAAAACCAGCTAAACAGAGTGAACAAGTGTCTAGAAGGCCAGCACATAACTACGCCGTATGGTCAGAAGCACAATGGCGCGAGTTCAGCGAGGCTTTGAAGGCAACTTTCGACGAGCGCGCCATGTCGCCATCGCGCACTGCCGACGCGCTCAACTCGTTGTGTAAACGGTTTCCTCCGGGAATGAAAAACATGGAACTAGCCGAATTCGTAGCCAGAATGAAGGTCTGGGTCCGCAAGTCAGAGAACTTGAAACGATAATTTTGAACTACTGTATAATATTTCTATGTCTTAGTTAATTACTACGACGTCTACTATTACTTGTACCATTATTTGTACTTACGAATACGTTGTTGCATAATACTCTGCTGTATAATATTTCATGCACACTACTTTATGTATGCATGTATGCCATGTACACTTTACCGTACACTTTACCGTAATTCTACAAACATTACCTATCTGCTCTGCCTTGATTGGCAACAATGATTATCTATCTACATTAATTGAGGTCTGGACTGCCCGAGGTAACAACAATGACGTAATCTCGCAGTTAGGTACTAGCATACTCTCTGCATATTGTGCTCTACTGAACTAATTAAACGCTTTGCCGAAATGGCTGGGAAAGCGGTTCTCCATGCGTCTAGTTAAATTCTTGTTGAGTACAACAAATCCTAGAATATTAACCAATAAGAACAAGAACTAGTCAGCTTACATCATTCCGCAGTTTATCTTTGGATCGCCCGCATATTATTAACGGCATATGGAAAGGATGTGCGGAATGTATGCCTACAAACCGCAACTGGTATGTGAGGCCTGTGACTGCAATGATCGGAGTCAATGTTATTGAAAACTAGGCTGTTAGTTGAATAGTTACTGTACGTAGTATGCAGTACTTGAAATCCGTCTTCTGCAGCCCTAAAAGCTGCCGCGCCATCAAGAAACGTTACCGCTCTGCCTTCTTTTTTTTTTCCTGCAGAGTATATAGCATCGAGAACGTATAGAAGGTTCATAATGCATATGCAGGTAAGGTATTGTCAACTACATTCTATAACGGGAAATAGTCATCATCACGTGTATTAATGGAACGCGAAACACCGCGAGCTTACATGCCCGAAATGCATGCCGAGCGCTTTAGACACTTAAGACGCATACGAAAACGGCCGCATGTGTTTCAGAACTTGTACTGTATAAGAATTGCGCTACTGCGCTGTATGTATGTCGTGACCTTAGAACCCTCAACGTGAAAAGTGAACCACAGTCAGAAACTTTACAGAAACGTAGACGCACAGCGAGTCATCGTTATTACGTGATTCTGCATATGATTACCTTCTCGGTTTTGAGGCCACTAAAAGTAACCTTGAGGTAAAAGATAGTAGTTAATTAGCAGTGCTAAGATGAAATTTAGTATTTAGACGTCGTATTCTTAACCACGGTATATGTAAACTAGATTTCTAACGAAATACAACGCGATCGGCGAATAATTGGCACTACACCTTTAGCACATCAGAGCTCCACATCCCACCATTTAAAGGGGGGCAGGACAAGGAAGAGGGGAAGATTGGACCTTGGGTTTAGGAAAAAAAAAAGGGTGTGTGGTGCTTGGGATGTAAGTATGTGTGTGTATGTGAGTCCGACTATGGCTCAAGGGTTAGGAGATTTATGCGTAAAAACCAAACCTTAAAGGTCGAATTTTCTTTAGGGTCGGGTACAGTAAACCTGTTTTTTTCCACGGAATCCACAACGTATCAGTAATGGCCGAAGCTGTAACCGATTTCGTGCATAGCGCAGTCTCTCCCCTGCCTTCCTCTTTGGTCTCGGCCATTAGCATCCATGCGCCTAGCGCGGACAGACCCTTCGGGATCTACCTCTGGCCCATTTTCCGGTACTTCGTTTACGCGTTGGTCGGTTTCGATATCGAGACTTTCCACTACGAGTACAACTGCGGGTACCCCCTCAGCAACGTTCCTCATGTTGTGAGGGCTATTGCTGCGTACTATATCGGCATCTTCACCGCGAGATGGCTCCTTTCGCGCGTGAGACCTCTCAGGTTCACGTTTTTCTTCAGGCTTCATAACCTGATCCTGACGCTTGCTAGCGGCACTCTGCTGCTGCTTCTGCTTGAGCAGGTCATTCCCGTGATCATCAAACACGGCGTGTTCTACTCTATCTGCGACGACGACGCCTGGACCCAGAAGACCGAGCTGCTGTACTACCTCAATTACCTAACGAAGTACTACGAGCTGCTCGACACCGTGTTCATGGTCTTCCGCAAGCGCCCGTTGACGTTTTTGCATACATACCACCACGGTGCCACTGCCCTTCTTTGTTTCTCTCAGCTGAACGGCCGTACTCCCGTCAGCTACGTCCCCATCTCGCTCAACCTCGCTGTTCACGTTGTTATGTACTTCTACTACTTCCTGTCCAGCTGCGGTATTCGCCCGTGGTGGAAGACCTGGGTCACTAGATTCCAGATCATCCAATTCATCGTCGACCTTGGCTTCGTCTACTTCGCGTCGTACACCACCCTGGTCGTCAGCTGTAACCTCAACCTCCCTAATGCCGGTTCGTGCTCTGGTAAGGGTTTCGCTGCCGTCGACGGCTGCTTGATCCTTTCGTCGTACCTCGTTCTGTTTGTTAGTTTCTACATCAAGTCCTACGTCGTTCCTGCCGCTGCTAAGAAGACCGTCAAGTGCCAGTCTCATGCCGCCGCTGTTAAGGCCGAGGAGGAGGTTGAGAAGTCGGAGACTGGTAAGATCGAGGCTGCTGGCGACTCTAGTGTTGCCTCAATTGGTTCTACTAAATCCAGATCCAGAAAGAACCGTCGTGCTTGAACCCATTGTGGACTCTATTATCACCCAACCCCCCCGTCGTTTGTGCTAATCATAAATTTTGCTAATGTTCTAAACGTCAGGAAGGAAAAAAACGGAATGAAACCAAAAAAAGAACAATCGGAGGAAAAAAAAACACAGGAAAACTAACTGGAAATAATAAATATCTCTTTTTTGTTTCTCCCGGGTATTCGGTTTGTTCTAATACCGGAAGAAAGGTTTACGCCTTTAATCCTACTCCTTCACCCCCTTTCCTCTGCTCCCGACAATGTGCGGCACTCTCGTTTATATAGTGTTGGTCTATATAGTAGACCACCCATGTACTTTTAAAAGAGATTTAGACTACCACATAGTCGCTATACATACACAATCATGCGATCATGCAGCCTAATGGTTGGGTGGTTGGGTTTAAAGATCGCGATGGGGATTGCTTTCGAGCATATCGACTAATGCGGCAATGCATGCAACAAGCTCTTTCTCCGGCGTTTTAAGTGTAGCCACAAACGAGTAGCGCGCCGACTTCACATCGTCAGGAATAAGCAGCGTCTGCTTCATAGTCTCAGCGGCTTCGTGGGCTGCCAGGGGGCAGTAAAGCTCGCCGTACGGCATGTACTCGCACATATCGAATGTCGTGTTCACAGCCAGCTCGCTGTTAGAGAACCCTACAACGTCCATAGTCGTTCCCTTTGGGAACTCTTTCTCCAGAATCTGTCCGAGCATGAAATCGATCTCTCCAGGGTGCAAGGGGAAACTCGATGCTGTGAAGTCTGTTATTTTCAAGATTGCAGTGTCGTTGTTGGCGACAGAGACCCACGGCGCGCCTTCTAGTTGGACGAACTCGCCGAAATCGTGGTATGTATGCGGGTACGCCATTTGAATGAGCTCAGTAGCGTTTTCAGGGCCGAGCGCCCCGGCGTAGACTGTTGCTGCAAAAAAAAGGCCGATCACAGAATTCATTGTGTTTGTGCTTTGACCGTGGGTTCTGCAGTTTATATATGATTCGCCTGATGCAATACATGAAACAACCTTGTATAGCAGTATACCTAAAATTAAACGACGTGCGCACGAGAATCGCACTGACAAAGTGGATAGGTATACGGTTTGCTGGCTGTATACTGACAGAATACGAATGCGTATAATGCGCGAATCGGCCGAACACCAATAACAAAGAGTAGTAGCCAGCGCGTTCAATTAGTCGAACTCTATCTTGATTGAGGCGCATGAGTCTATCGTCAACCTAATACGTTCGGATCCGATGTATGCACGTAGTAGATCAGACACTGTTACGGCCAATTGCACTGATACAGGCTGCCTTAAAGCTGCCTTAAAGCTGCCATAAACAATACAAACATATACACTAAACTAGGTACACTAGGTACACATACACACCTCCAACTCTTAAGATGTATATAGTTCACTCCATGTACCTTTAGCGCCGTAGCGGTAGGTTTATTTAAAGTGTGCATATGGCCTGATGTGACGTGCTTAAATTATCTGTAACGCGTTCCAGCCACAAAAACCAGCGAACGCCTGCCTATAAATTCTTCTATCTACGTGTTATCAAAATCTAGTTAGCAGAATCTGTATAGTATAAATGCGCGCAGATGATAGCGCGAAAGCTCGGGTCGGGAGCGCAGGTCCTGCCAGCCCACTTACTAAATTATAGAGGCACGGGTAAAAGCCAACAGCAGCACGAGCTCGTCGCAGGCAGTATATACACTTAACTGGCAGCGGGAGTATAGATTACTAGCATTTTCTCGATGGGGTACTCCAGCATAATATTCATAGTGCAGTTCCTGCACTTCGCTCTGGCGTCACTCGGCGACGTGCAGCCTGATTTCATACAGTGCGTAGAAACGTGTGTTGCTAAAGGCGGGCGCCCGCTCGGACTGTTGAAACTTCTTTTCTGGGACGCACAGTCCGACTGCGACTACGTCTGCCAGCAGGCATTGACGAACGAGTACGAACGGAAAGGAGTTCAAGTACAGCAGTACCACGGCAAATGGCCGTTTGTGCGTATTTTCGGGATCCAGGAACCGGCCTCGGTTTTCTTTTCAATGGCGAACTTCTGGCCGCATTACCGCACGTTCGTTCAGCTCGGCAAAATGCGCAATCCCAAGGGAATGCATATGAAACCGTACTACCTTAGTCTCGCGCTTGTTGGAATGAACACATGGATCTGGAGCTCGGTTTTCCATTTGCGTGACACTTTTTTGACTGAACGCATGGACTATTTCAGCGCGCTGCTGCAAATGACGTATACCGGCCTTATTGCTGCCACAAGGCTGTTCAGGCTCGACAGACCGAACAAAAAGGTTGCTCGGTACGCAATGTTCACAATTGGTCTGTCTTTCTATGCTCTGCATGTGTTCTACATGGGTTTCATCAAATTCAACTACCATTACAACATGATGGTCGGCGTGTACATCGGCATTGCGCAGACGCTGCTCTGGATCTCAATTGGGATCACAACATTCAGGAAAACTAGAGAACCTGCTGACTTGATTCCTGCGATTTTCCCATTGCTTATTCTGCTCGGGCTTACTTTCGAACTAAACGATTTCCCGCCGTATATGCGGTTCATCGACGCGCACTCCCTCTGGCATGCGTCAACAGTGTTCCCTACGTTTTTGTCCTATGTCTGGATCAAACGGGACATGCTCCGCTCTTCACGATAAATTATACGACTCTTCTTAGTTGCATTTAAGCAATCTGTACCTATATCTCATCTTGTTCTTCTTGTGCCATATGTGTATGCTATTATGTATATGCGTTATCATGTTATTCGCTCATATTTTTGTAATGCCTGAGTTCTGGTGTCGCTATATCATGCATGCTACAGTACATGCTATACATACTATCATGCATGCTATACTGCATACTTTCATGCGTGTTACCATGCTATCATGCTATCGTGCGTACTTGCGTACTTGCATACTTGCATACATACATACATACTATGCATATTGTTAGCTACTACGCATATTGTCAGCTACTTAGCAGTGTCATAGTGAGAAGAAATGTAGTCGCACACAGTCTTGGCCAAAGAGTCGCACGCTTCCTGAGACCCGGCCTCAGCATAGACGCGCACAACGTCTTCAGTTCCGCTTGCACGTACAAAGCAGCGGCCCTTTTCAGTGCTTTCAACTGTCTCGTCAATCACCTCCTGCACGTCTTTAGGCTCTACCAGCCGGCGCTCAGCGTCGGTGGTCTTGAAGTTCAGTCGGTTCTGTACACCCGTTTTCATCAACCGGTTCGGCAGATCGCTGTACTCCGCGTACCAGTCCTGGCAGCTCATATTCAGCGTATCCAGAATAACCAAGACCATGAACATATCGGAGATCGCGTCGCCGACAGTCTGGTTAATAAGATGCGACCATTCCAGCAACGATTTGTGGTCTAATGAGTCGCTGTCTTTAATGTTCTTCTCGTTAAAAAGAACAGTGCCGTGCCCGTTCGCCTCGAAGTAGATCCCGATCCCGAACTGCTGGGCTACATGGTGTAAATGCTTGACTCCAGTAGGCGTGCACTCGACTTTCAGCTTAAGAACGTTTTTAATGTACTCAGTAGACGACCCGTTCGCATAAGCGGTTTGCACAACGCCGATATCGTTGCCGGTCTCGCTGGTTTGGAACCGTTTAAAGAATTTCGCGGCAAGCGTAGCGATCCTGTCGCCGTCAAGAAGACAGAAATTGTTCATTTCATCAACATAGTAGAAAACCACACGGTCGGCATCGCCGTCGAACGAACAGCATAGCTGGTTAGGCCCGGCTTTGACGTTTTTCGGCAGCTGCTGGCCTGTTTTCACATAATCAGCTCCACATTCGACGTTCAAACTAGCGGGATTGAGGTAGTCGCAGTTGACGAAACTGATATTGACTAAACTTTTAATGTACGGGACCATTTCGAGCAGTTTCAGCGCGCCAACGCCGTTCGCACAGTCGACAACGATGCTCAGTTTAGGCGACGACAAAGAGGTGTTGGTTTGAAGCAGCGACTGCATGGCTTCAGAAGTTTTCGTGTAGTATCCTTTGACTGTAGGCTCGCCGAAGCTAGGGAAGTTGAGCGCGCGGACGATATAGTGGAGCTGAGGCGTTGTAAGGCACGAGTAGTCCGTGTGCTTGCTTTTTGCGCTAGCAATGCCTTGCTCAAGGATCTCGGCTAGATGTTTGCCTGACTCGCGCGTGTCCCGCCCGAAAACCACATTGGCCTCGGTCTCTAAACTGAGTTTCAGTTCTTTGTAATTCTGCTCGATCGCGGAATTGAACTCGCCGTGTGTCTGGCAGTTTGCTAGAACTTCAACGCGCGACTCCCAGCTCTCTTCAAGCATGTCGCCGTTCGGATCAATGATTTTGGCGCCGTTGTCTTGCGGCGGGTTATGCGACGCTGTGATCATGACGCCTACTGTTTTCTGTAAATACCGCGAGCGCATTGCTGCAATGTGTCCAATGCGGTACAGCACTACATCCAGCTGGTCAGCGTGGTCTCGGAACCCAGCGGTTCCGTATGAAATGTGTTTGGGCGGTCGCTGGTACATCTCGTGTTAGGTTGCTTAATGGCTGTGTGGTTTACGTATTAGTACTGCTATGCGGGTCGCGTGGCTGTGGAATTAATAATATGCGGTGCATGTGTAATATGCAGTCTAGCATGCGTCATTAGCCCGAAACGAGTGGTTAAAAACTAGCCGAATAGCTTCATCCGACTCTGCGCTGGCGTGGAACATATAATAAAATAGAACAGAACGTAATATAGTAGAGTATATTTTATTGTATATTTTATTGCATATTTCGCTCTTTTCATCAGGATACTATGTACACTCTAAAACCGCTCAATGGATAGTATTAAGTGTAACGTGGTAACCCTACAGGCAATCCTATAGGCAATCCTATAGGCAATACTCACGCACTGAATCAGTTTAGTCTATTTCACTTGTCCACTGCATTGAACTCTATCTTGCTAATTCAGTAGTATGTAAACCTCATTAAGAGAATGACGTATGTAATTTGTCTTCTTCCATGAGCTAGGAGGCCTAACGCCTGATGTGCTTAGACGCGCCTACTCGAATGACGCGAGGGCTAGGTTAATCCACAGGAAATAAGTGAATAGATCCACCCAGTTGCCTGGCTCAGTATAAAAAATAAGAAGTTCTCACATTTAACCAACCAGTCAATTGAATCAATTTGTAGGTTTTTTATTGTTTCGCTTAATTACACACATTTCAATTTGTTCAATGCTTGAATTGTACATTGACACACTAAATACATGTCTCCAGAACTGGTATGTAGTCTCCTAAAGTAAAGTACTACATCATTCATTCCATACACTCAGTGTCGCATGTCATAGCAGTACACATTTGGACGTGATGCCCACCCGAGTGCCAATGAATAGCAATAATTTAAGAGTTCTCAAGCACCCACACTTAACCAGCCCATCAACGAACGCCGCCGTATCTAGTCTGATATTTTGTTGTGGCATGCCGTCCTCAAACTCTCAAATCAATGTAAATTCACGCTCGAAAACGTGGACCAGGAGGTTTTTAACCTTGACCCTGTCTTCTCCGTGCTTAGCGTCCTCGAAATCCCCAGCTCAGTAGGAATCCAGCCTACATTGCCCTCTCTGTCTCTGCTCCTGCCTCGTACTTCCTGTCGTGGGTTTGTATCTCGTGTACTTCGTCTGTCCTTTTAATTACCTCATAACATTATCTCCTGTATATGGTCTGTTTGTCTCAATTCATAATCGATTCACTCTCCTAGTCATGAACTAAGTGCATCCTCCATTCTCAGCACTTATCTCTCCTGTTCACGAATTGTGTACTCTGACTCCTGAGTACTTATATCTTCCCTGAGCACCCTTTGTCCTGAGCACTCTCCATTCTCTCTCCTCAAGATCTTGAATGAAAGGAGAGGAAATCCGTTCATTATATACTAGAACAAATACAATTGACTTCAACGGCATGAGTGGGCTGCCTTCAAGATAGTATAGGACGCAATAGGATGCTTCAGAGTAATTGAAACTTCTCCAATAGTGTACACGGTGATACTAGAGCCATTCGACGTTGCCATGGAAACAGGTTCAACTTCAACTTGATTATTGAATAAAGATTTGTCGCCTGAGACAGATACTTCGGCCCCATTGTGAAATATACAACCAGAGGGTATGGCCGTTACGTCTTTCCCTTGAGAAGGTGAAAGTGATGCAGAGGCCACAACGTCCTATTTGGGCTTGTCATCAGACACATTGTTATCCTTATTCTTTTCTTTGTTTATTGTGACGGTTCCTTCGTCCTTTACCTTTTCCCGTAGAATTATTAGGTTGTCCTCCTGCAGGTGTCTTAGGTTCCATCAAAATATCGAGTATTTCAAGCGGCTGAAGGTTGGCTACAATATAATCCGTCAATTCCCTGACCGAGAAGGTAGTCAGAGCTTTCGGAAATTCCACCAGTATAGAGAGGTACTGCTTCGGGAGTTGAATTTCCAGGTAAGTTAAGAAGGCCGGACCGGAAAGTTCGGGGAAAACAGCCAAGGCATGATCACGGACACGTCGGATGAATTGTTCTTCAGTTTCAGTATTTTTCCGAGATAAAGGAACTCGGGTTAGCGAGGTCCAATCACGGAACTCCTTTCTGCGCCTCTCGTTGGGCTCCATGTTGCAGTTATATCCTGAGTATCCGACTCCAGAACTGATATTGAAATCGGCTGAAGTATATACAGCTATCTAAGCCCTTTTATAGAAGATAGAGACATACACACAGTATGGTTAACCTAGGGTAGTTCTATTGTACAACCCGGTTTCCAACAAATGAGTTATTTAACCTGCGATGTTTTAGCTAATTCATTAACCGGTTCTTGATTGCTCGTTATCAAACCAGAATAAACGCTTTCACTGTTGTGCATTATACCCTTGACCCTGCATAGTCATACATCCATCTCGATAAACGAATTACGGTGTTAGTTTATTCGTTTCAATTATATATATATGGCTTCCATTTACATTTCACTCACCACTCGGACTCGCCAGTGGCTTTAGAAAACACATAGTCCAGCCCATTGACGTTGGCAAGGCCGTCTTTCAAAGTATACTTCCATCTTGTTTTCACTTTGTGTACTTTCTCATAAAGACAGAGCATGATCTGGGTTTGCTCTCCATCTTCCTCATCGTCTGCCGAGTTCAGCTCGTCTTCGCTGTCGTCGAGGTCTGAGTTCAGTTCCTCGTCTTGAACTCCGTCGTTCTGTGGAACCTTCGGCTTTCTTTCTTGGTTCATTGCGTTGTTCAAATCAGCCGCCAGTTCGGGCGAGAACTGCAGCTGGGCAGGTTGCTGTCCTGCCTGTTTCTGCTGAGTCTGCTGGGCCTGCTGGGTCTGCTGGGTCTGTAATTGTTGGCCCTGTAATTGTTGGCCCTGTTGCTGGCCCTGTTGCTGGCCCTGTTGCTGCCCTGGTTGATGTACCTGCTGCGGCTGTTGTACCTGCTGGGTCTGCTGAGGTTGCTGCGCCTGTTGAGGCTGTTGCGCCTGCTGCTGGCCCACCTGTGTCTGCTGAGTTTGAGGTTGCTGCTGAGTCGCCTGAGGCTGCTGCTGCGGTGGCTGTTGTGTAGTAGTCTGCCCGCGTTGCGAGATATCTAATGGGTTATAAACAGCAGAGCCTTCAATCTTGACGTACGGGTCGTTGCTGGCGTTCGGAGCGCCTACATTGCCCCCTGCTGGATTAGAGTACCGCTGGATATACTGCTGCTGCTGCTGCTGCGAGTACTGGTTAGAAATCGGATTTTGGAGGTTCAAAGACTGCTGAGTCTGCTGCGCTTGCTGCTGATGAGTCTGCTGCGCTTGCTGCTGGGACATAAGCAGCGAGTTTTGCTGGTTCGACATAACCGGGTTCTGCGGAAGGTGCCCAGTCAGATTATAGAGAAGATTGTTAGGTGAATTGATATTCATCTGCCCCTGCGATCCAAGAGGCGCAGCGCTGTTTGCCAAAGAGGCAAGGACCTGGGGGTTGGCTCCTTGAAGACTGTTCGCGGTCAAACCGACGCTTTCGAGTTTCATCATATCAAAATCGACCGGGGGCGGCCGTTCCCAGAGCGGTTCTTTCGTGACATGCATGTTTTTCAGACGGTTCTTCCACGAATTCTTCAATGTCTCAAGCACGCTCGTGTCCTCGCCGGTCTCTTCAAACTCATGGCGCACCTCATTGATAACTGTTTCTATCACAGAGGTGTACAGTTCGCCTACCTTGTTAGACATCAAGAGAGTAAAAAGCAGGGCCTATAAAGTCGCTTTTTTGTGTAGACTTACTTGAAACCTGGGGTGGACTGATTCACCCATTTCGTAATCATACAAGGACGGCTTTGTGGCAAGGGCTAATGACACTTTACAGTTTACAGCTCTAAATATTTGCTGAGCGCACCGCTCACTGCCAGTATAGCGTAAATACGTTGCCACGACGCTGCCCTGACATGTCACTGTAAACCCCTCATAACCGCACCCCCACGTCTTTATAACCCTCCCCATGCTAGCCGCATGCTGGCCCCGTGTTAGCTCCATGTCAGCACAACGTTATCTCTACGGGTACCATGTAAGTACCTGTACCGTGTGAGCGGTATCAGTGTACACGGTAGAGTACATGGTAGAGCACGCTGTAAAAACGTTGTGAAGACGTTGTAAAGATGTTGTAAAGATGTTGTAGAGACGTTGATAAAATGTCGTTAATAAAATGCCCTCACTTTGTAGATGTTAATTAAAACTGGGTATATCATAAGTATATGTCTGATGCAATTTCAACTCAAACTCTCTGATCTACACTGCACTGTTCACGGTTCGCTAACTACCGTTTGCCGTTTGCCGTTTACAGCTTCCCTCTCAGAGTCTGTCTTATTAAGAGCGCTAATGCAGGCCGATTGTGTCATCGCATGTGATATACCTCCGATCGGGGGGAGATTGTGCTATATGCTCAGATATAAAGCGAGCAATTGGACCCGGCTTCTAAGTACCTCTAAATTACGAATGGCTCCTCCTGTTCCTGGAATTCACGTTGCTAAAGACAGCATTGATGTCTGGTCGCTCATCAACAATGCAGCGGCCGATACCGCTAAGAGCACTGGCCAGCCTGTAGTCAACCTCGGCCAAGGCTTCTTTTCGTACGCGCCTCCTAAATTCGCTACTGATGCTGTTAAAGAAGCGCTCGACTCTGCAGCTCTTAACCAGTATGCGCCGACTAAAGGCCGGCCTGAATTGCTGGAAGCGTTGAGTAAAGTGTACAGCCCCTTTTTCAACAAGACTTTAGACCCTGCAAGCGAGATCCTCGTTACTGCTGGTGCCAATGAAGGCATTCTGTCCTCGTTTTTCGCGTTTTTGAACCAGGGCGATGAAGTTATTGTGTTCGAACCGTTTTTCGACCAGTACATCCCGAACATCCAAATGGCTGGAGGTAAAGTCGTCTACGTTCCTATCCATCCTCCAACCGACTGCGATGACAAGGTTTCTTCTGCTAATAACTGGTATATCGATTTCAAAGAGCTGGAACACGCAATTACTCCGAAAACCAAGATGATTGTGCTGAACAGCCCGCATAACCCGATCGGAAAGGTTCTGAGTAAAGACGAATTGACGAAGATAGGCGATTTGTGTGTCAAACATAACATCGTTATCGTCTCTGACGAGGTCTACGACCGGCTCTACTACTCGAAATTCGAGAGAATCGCTAACATCTCTCCGGAAGTCAGAGACCTTACGCTAACTGTGGGTTCTGCCGGCAAAACGTTTGCGGCTACTGGATGGCGCGTAGGCTGGGTTATTGGCCCGGCGCATTTGATCAAATACGTGGCCAGAGCTAACACCCGCGTCGTGTTCTCTACTAACACACCGTGCCAATGGGCAGTGGCGAAATCGTTCGCAATTGCTGACGAGGTCGATTTCTATAACAAGACAATTGAGAGCTTTAAACACAAGTACTCGATTTTGTGCAAAGTCTTCGACGAGTTAGGACTGCCGTACAGTATTGCCGAGGGCGGGTACTTCTTGCTGGTGAATTTCAAGAAGGTCAAGATCCCCGAATCGTTCGAGTTCGACGAGCTAATTCAGCAGAAACCAAGAGACTTTAAACTGGCTATCTGGATGATCAAAGCGCTCGGCGTAGTAGCGATCCCGCCTACCGAGTTCACAACCCCTAAAACGTCTCATTTGCTTGAGAACTGGCTCCGGTTCGCGGTCTGCAAGGACGACTCCATTATCCAGGATGCTGCTGACCGTTTGCGGGGTTTGAAGCAGTACATCGAGTAACCTGACTTTGTTAAGTTGCCATGCTATATAGCTAGACCTCTACTTAAGATTAACACATGGTTTGATGATAACTTGATTGAAAATTTGACAGAAGATTTGATAACTTGATAATTAGACGCTAAGATAGTGATAAGACTACATGGATGTATGGTTTACCGGTTCTCCTTACTCCATTGGAAGCAAAGACGAACTCTATAAGATAACCTTCTCCTCTACCCAGTTTTTGACACTTGCTAACCCGTGGATACTCTGGTTCGAAAGTAACACTAGAACTGGGAGCCGCACATAAAATATGTAGGATGCAAACCATTCTGTGCTTAGCAACGAAATAAAAAGGCTAAAACCGGACCCATGATACGTCTATTGTTATGTAACTGGCTTTTTACAACTCTACAACATACTGCTTTGTATGAATCTGGACAATTCAATTGTCGTAATTCCAAGGACTCAGATCCGATTAGATCACGTGATTGAACCGAGTCAGATTCGACTCGGTAAAGACCCGGGCAAAGATTGGGAGATAGCGTACCCGGGTCTTAAATATTTACTTACAGGTGACTTTTTACACGGGCTGTAAACCAATAATCTTTAAGCTATTTCACACACTTGAAAAGCAGCTTTAGAGATCCACCTAATCTGGTTTAATTCGACTGGTTTGAAAAGATCTTTTGGGGTTTGTTCTTTATCGCTTTTATTTGTTAATTGCGTACTGAACTACTGGCTACAAGCTCGTTGCTCTGCGTTCAAACCGACCAACCGTTTGTTCGACGTGCCTTATTAACTTCGTTTTAACTGCATTCCAATTACAGTCCAATTGCATATCAATTGTGACTCCAATTGCTTGCCAAATCACTCATTGACTAGTATTCTATTATGTTCAGAAGACCAATTGCAAGACTAGGCGCTGTCCGCTACTCCAGTGTTCGGCGTGCAGCTCTCAACGACAAACTGAAAGCCGGCCCCGCGTTTGAAGACTTTATTACCGGAAAAGCCGCAGCAGCTTCGCTAGAGGATAAAGTGCTTGCCGCAATTCCCGAAGAGGAGCAGCGTCTGCCTAGATGGCTCAAAACAGAGATCCCTAAAGGCCGGAACTATGCTAAATTGAAGCACGATCTCGGCGGCCTGAAACTGCATACCGTATGCGAGTCTGCGCGGTGCCCGAATATCGGCGAGTGCTGGGGCGGTGCCGACAAATCGAAAGCTACTGCGACGATCATGTTAATGGGCGACACGTGTACCCGCGGGTGCAGATTCTGTTCTGTTAAAACCAGCCGTGCGCCGCCTCCGCCCGACCCTATGGAGCCTGAAAACACGGCAATTGCTATTCAGAAATGGGGTCTCGGGTACGTTGTGCTTACCACTGTTGACAGAGACGATTTAGAGGACGGCGGATCGCACCACCTTGCGCAAACCGTTAAAGAGATCAAAAAGAAGAGCAAAGGCAAGACGCTAGTTGAGTGTCTTTCTGGCGATTTCCGAGGCGACTTGACACAAGTCGACGTGCTCGCGAACAGCGGGTTAGAAGTTTATGCCCATAACGTCGAAACCGTACAGGAACTAACGCCTTTTGTCCGTGACCGTAGAGCTACGTTCGAGCAGTCGCTGAATGTCCTGAAACGCGCTAAACAGGCCAACCCGAACCTGATCACGAAAACATCGATCATGCTCGGGTTCGGCGAGACCGACGAACAGATTCTACAAACTCTGCACCGATTGCGCGAAGTTAATTGCGATGTAGTCACGTTCGGACAGTACATGCGCCCCACTATCCGCCACGTCCGCGTTGCCGAGTATATCAAGCCGGAGAAGTTCCAGTACTGGCACGACACAGTTATGGATATGGGCTTTCTGTACTGTGCCAGTGGTCCGTTAGTGCGGTCTTCGTACAAGGCCGGCGAGACCTTCATCAAGAACGTTCTTGAGAAGCGCAGACAACCCACTGCATAAATACTATCTGTCTATCTAATTTAATCAATCTATTCAAATCTAATCAATCCATTTAACTGATCTATTCAATCGATATACTGATCTATTAAACTGATCCATTAAACTGATCCATTAAACTGATCTATTTAACTGATCTAATTAGTCGATCTAATTAGTTTGGTTAGTCTATGCAGTATGTACAATTGGTTGCCGGTTGGGCCATTATTATGCCATTATTATGCCTTATTGGCACATTATGGTAGTGTGGTATTAGCGTGGCACTGTTTGGTGTGGCACTGTTTGGTGTGGCACTGTTTGGTGTGGTATTGTGGCAGTGTGGGTATGGTGTGTATGGTCATGGCATATGGGTTTAGATCTAGAACCCTCTCTGGACAAGGAACTTGTCGCATGCATCAACTAACATTTTCCTTACTTCCTGCTCGCTTTCGACCGTTTTCTGTAACTCCTCTACTCTCGCTGCCCACCGTTTCTCGGCGCGTTCTTCTGCCCGTTTCTCGGCCTCGGCTTCACACTCTATATACACCCTTTTCAGCTGCTCCTGCAGCTGTATTTGCAGCTGTTTCTGGGCCTGCATCGTAAGCTCCTTTTTATACTTCTTTTTCATGCGTATGTACTGCTGTTCATGCTTTTTCTGCATATCAGCGAGTTTCTGTCTCAGTATTCTGACTTGTTTCTCGCTCTCTTCTAATTGCTTTGCGGTCATCTCGGCCTCGAGTTTATACGACACATCGTTTTCGCTCTCGGTTAACGCGGTTTCCTGTAATTTGCGGTCGTTTAAAACATCGGCACTGCTGTTTTTCAGTTCTAAAGTCCTGGACCTGTCAATCGCGTCAAACACGGCTTTCTCAGAGTTTTCTAACTCTTCTTCGTCGCTGGAGTCTAGCCGGAAATGGAAACTCAGGTCGGCTGATTTCTTGGCCTCTCTACCAAGAAGCTCTGCAGTGTCTTCACCAATGCTCATGCTGGTACCACAATGACGTAAAGTACCTAAACACTATACCTAAGTACCATACCTAATGGCTCAATACAATGCCTAACAATGCCCAACACTGCCTAGCAATGCTTGACAATGCCTAAAGACAGGGGCTAATAATGGCTAAATGTAGCTGAAATATGTAGTGAGCGCAATTTTACGAATCTAGAGTGTGGAATTAGTATATAGAAAGTAAATAAATTCGTACTTAAACGTGCAACATGCAGTTAAATGGTTTATTATACAGTGTAGGTTAAGGGTTACCTGAACCGTTTCTGGCAGATATGCTCGCCTCCACACTCCTCGTACTCCTGTTTAGAGACCCAGAGCTGGTGGAACGTGCCCAGCGAGCTGAGAATACTGCCGCCGATCCATGCTGAACTCTTGCGCTCTAAAAGGTTGCCGGACGCGAACACGCGGATCTTCAGCATAGGCAGTCTCTGCATGATTTTCTGGTTCACGCGTTCAGTGAACCCCTGTACGAGCGAACTGCCGCCAGTTATAACAATATTGTTAGCGAGGTTCGGTCTGATATCGATATCACACGCATTCAAACTCTCCACAATTAGATCACCTAACCCTGACGCACTCCAGGTACTGGCCTTGTCGTCTTCCAGTTCAGCTGAATTTGCTGGTTTCTCTTTACTGTTTTCTTCTTCCTCAGCGTCGTTATTAGAATCGGAATTAGAATTAGAATTCGTGTTGGAATTGGAATTGTCGGAGCCCTCTTTACTCTCCTGCTTCTCTTTCTTCACGTCATCAGACTCGGGTTTGAACAGTTCGTTGCCGAGATCGTACCGCTCTTTACCGAATTCCAGTTGCAACCCGTCAGGAAGCTCGAACATGCGTGTGCGGTACACGAAGTCGGGCTTGACTGTGGCTTCAGGGACTTGGACCATGCACTCCTTGAAGTTCTCGCATACTTTCCGTACCTGGAACTCGCGGAACGAGTCAGTGGCTTGGTCTGAATTAGGACGCAACTTAGCATTCGACTTCTCGCTCAGTTTATAGTGCTGTTTGCTCTTCACTTGATAAGTAGCCACGATCTCGTTACCAGCAGCGTTGACTGTTTGTTTCAGCAGCTCCTCGACTTTCGCGGACAGAAAATCGCCAGCGCGCAGACTGCGTCTAGACGGTCTTTTCAAGCATATCCCGTCCACGACTGGAGTCACAGTAGCGACTTGAGCGCCGATATCCACTACTAACCCAGTTCCTCTGCCGGCTGAAAACAAACTAAGAGTCGGCGATTTCGCAAGGTACACTGCCGGCGACTGCAGATCGTTCAATGCGAAATCCAGCGTTTTCAGCTGCGTTTTCTGGTCTGTCCACGTCTGTTCGGTAATCAGTAAAGGACACTCCTCTAGAAACTGCGTATTGCGTTCAGCAGACGCCTGCGACATCGCGTACTTCCACAGCTCGGACGCAGCGTCGAAATCAGCAACTGTGCCTTCATGCATGGGGTTGCGTATCTCTTTATTGGGTTTATACACAAACGTCTCGTCGTCGCCGTATGCGCGCTTGCCGTCCGTATATGCGTACGCCGTTGGCACTGAGATGCTCGGCCCGTCTTCAGCCGACCATCCGGCGCGGACTGAATGCGAGCCCGGGTCAAGGACAATGGCGTTGACCTCGTCGCCGCCGTAGACCTGCTCCTGCGACATGTTAGTAAGAACGTTTGATGGCCTTACACATATGCGCTGTAGAGCACTGCTCAATTAATACATTATCTGCATTGTATTGATTTTAGTGTGCTAACAATTTGCTAACAATTTGCTAGCAACTAATTAACAGTTTGCCAACCATTTAATTAGAACAGTCTGCGCTTTCCTGTTTACAATATAACACATGTTGTGCAGTGACCAGTTACATGGCACAGTAGCACACTTATATAATGGTGTACAGACTTAGCTACTGTGGCCGGAAACATGAAAACATGATACCTAGTGCCACCCCTAACTGCGACGCTATTTAGCACTGCTGGTACTGCAAGAAGTACGCGGTAACCAAAATGTAATAAATAATATGGTACAGTATGAAATAAATAAAGCAACGTTCAGCACCAATCCGCATCATACCTTCTCGAACTGGATATTGAACGGCGACGCCGACCGTAATGGGAACCCCACTGAGCGCACTGAAGGAACTGTTTCGAGCGGCTTGTCCTGCAGCAGTTGCAGCGACTGCATTGGGCGCACGAGGTCGGTACTCGAGTCTCCGGAATGGTACATTAACCGGCTCAGGTTATTAGCGCTGGACGATTCCGGCAAGGATCCTTGTAACCGCTCGACTTTAGACTTCAAAGTATCGATTTCCAAGTCCTTGCGGTCGCGCAAACCGTGAAGGGCTTCTTGTAATGCTCCACGCTGCTCTTCCAGCGCCGAGATCCGCGATTGCAGCTCGCCGCGCACACTCTGTGCGTTTAATTGCTCCTGCAGTTTCTCGTTCTCCAGTTCTAACGTCTTCACTTGCTGCGCTAGTCGTTGGTCGTGTTCGTAGATCGATTTCGACTGGGTCTGGGCATGGCTGTTCTGACGAAGGTCTTCTAACTCGGTAGTCGCGTTCGTGTAGTCCTGTTCTAAACTGTCGAACCGCGTTTGTAAAGACTCGTACTGCTCGGTCCTGATGGAGAGAAGGTGTGTAGCTTTCGAATGCCGGTCGTCGAGGTCGGCGAGTTTGTTTAAAGTCTCTATTTCAACGTCTCGCGATTCTGAATGCAAGGCTTGCTCGTAGAATTGGAGCTTCGTTCTTAACGTTCGCACTTCTTCGTACGCGCGCGCGACCGAGGCCGAGTTGTCGGCTGCTGACGACGGGTTCAGTTTCTGTTCGCGGCGGCACGATTCTGACAATTCTACTGATAACACACGCACGTCCTCTTCGAGTTCCTGGACTTGCTGCTTCAGCTCGGTGCTGACGACGCTGCTTTCGCTGTTCGGGGTTGTTGCTGAATTCTGGGATGTCAAAACTGGTTCTTTTTCGAAATCGGCGAACGGGGGTGTTGAGAGCTGCGACGCGCGCATTCGCAGCGTCCCGTTCTTTTGGCCGGTGTATGCGAGTCCTCCTTGTCCTTGCATGCTTGGAGGCCTTTGCATACTGGACTGCATGTGCGGCATCGACTGCATATGCTGCATCGGCTGAATCGGTTGCATCGGTTGTGTTCCCGGTTGCATTCCTGGCTGCATGTTGTGCTGCATGTTGGGCATTCCTGGTTGCATTCCTGGTTGCATTCCTGGTTGCATTCCTGGTTGCATATTGGGCGGCATTCCTGGCTGCATTCCTGGCTGCATCGGGTGGTAATTATGCTGCATTCCCATTCCCTGCATTCCCGGACTGGGAACTCCTTGGTTAGGCGGGAAGTTCTGCATGTTTATAGGCCCAGGGAACATCCTGGGCTGGCTGTATGTACTGTTCATCGACATCGTCCGGCTCTGCGGGCGGCTCGAGTTGCTGTTCAGCGACATCGTCCGGCTCTGAGGACTGAAATCCTGGGACTGCCGCGGCATTGGCGCATGGAAATCGCCAGCGAACGGGACGCCGGTGTCGATGCCCATCATCATATTACGCGCCTCTTTGATTTTGTGCCGGTAATCCTCCTGCGTTTTCGATATATTCTTCTGTCCTGGTGCGCGCAGAGTACTGACAGTAGGAATGATCGGCGTCGTGTCGAAATTCCCCATTGACGACAGCGAGTGTGCGCGGCTGCTCTTCGCGTCCTCGACACTGGGGTACCGGAACCGCGCAGGAAGCCGCGAAATCTGGTCCATAGAAATATCATTAGCCATTGCCTCGGGGCTCAGATTGTCGCTTAATCGGCTGGGCGACGTTCCTTCGCTCCCGTATAAACTCGGCGCGTGGTTTGGTTTATTAGGCCCGCCCGATCCGGCTGTTCCAGCGCTATTGGGTTCGGCGCCGTTCATGCCATTGAATCCACCTTGTCCTGGGCCTTGGATTGGGCCTTGTCCCTGAATAGGTCCTTGGCCTTGGCCGGGTAGGGGGGCATTAGGGTGGGTTTGGAACTGACTGAACTGGTTAGACTGATTACTCTGAGTAGAAGAGGGGTACGGACCTTGTTGATGAAACTGGCTCTGTCCAAACTGGTTGGGTTGGGTATTGTGGCCATTGCTTGGCTGGTTAAGCTGGTTAGGCTGTTTTAGCTGGTTAGGCAAATTCGGCTGGTTCGGCTGGTTCTGGCCGAGCTGAGTATACTGCGGCTGGTTTCCTAAATGGCCGGGTTGATTAAGTTGAGTATGGTTCTGCATATACTGCTGCTGCATGCCGGAAGTTCCTGGTTTTTGGAGCACCGAGAACTCGGCTCCAGGAACGTCGTCGACATACGCCGCGTCGTCGTCTGAATCGTCGGCTGCAGCTTGCGGATGCGAATTCGACGACCGTTTAAACCGGTTGAAGAATCCCTTTTTCTCGGAAGTATGCGACGCGCGTTTCGTTTGCGTCGGCATCCCGAAATCGTCGAACTCGTCGCCGTCTTGAGCACCGCCGGCGTACTCAAACTCGCTGAGTTTCTTGTCGCGTCCGCTTCGGTGGATCGGCAGCATGCGGGTAGTCCTATTAAGCTCTACTCAGCAATAGAATCCTGGTCTTTTTAAGAACCAGAACTTAAGCGTGTGGTTGCGTAAGCACGCTATGACCACTCTGCATGCAGCCGAATAAGGGGGGGACAAGCGAGCGTAACTGTATCTATGCTTGAGGTGAGGGGGCGGGGGGTTTCATGCATGGGGGCGGCATTGGGACAATTTGCCTAAACTGATTATAATTTACATTGTTTTAGCCTATTTTAGTAGCTTTTGGTCGCTTTTTGCTAGAAATTAAAGTGCCGAAGGTATACTTGTTCCATTTACCATTCTCTGGCCTCCACTTGCTGCGTTTTTTTTTTTGAAAGCGGCCGATTCATCCTCCGGACGCCGATCGATTTCTTAGTCATCATAACTACCCTGAGCCTGTATTGAACTCCCAAGCGCATTTAATGCATTTAATGCAGCCGCGTACATAATAGCATAGCCTAATGGTAAGCGCAACGCTAGTCTTACCCAGATCCATGCAATGACACATACGCATCGGGAATTATACTGGTGTGTCTGCACGTTTCAGATCTCTTGTTTCGACGTGGACATTTATTTGTCAAAAACTGCTGCATTTTTCTGGTCTAGTCTACCGTGTTCTATTCTATTATTTTGCTCCTTTCCTGCTTTGCCTCTTTGCTGCTCTATTATTTACTATTTACTACTTACTGCTTACACCTGTGCACATTAGTGCACATTTGTGCGGTTTAATGCCTGCATGCCTGCTTACTTGCATACCTGCACACCTGCATAACTTGCGAAAATGTACAAATATATACTTTAAACAATGCATGCGTATGTTTTTGAATACTTAAAAACATATATAGACATGCACCTTTATTCGTTTGTAGACTTTGTAGACTTTGTAGATTCTGTGCTTCAATGCCGCCTGTCAACAATGTGTAATGTACGGTTTAGTTCCGATATTTCAGAGCTTACAGAGCCTACAGAGCTTATAGAGGGCATTGTTCTCTATAGTTCGGCTATTATTTTGAGATCGCTATTATTCCATTCCAGATAATTTGTTCTTATTACAAGCCGCGATGAGGTTGCAGGTCTGGGTAGCTCTCGTGTGCCTGTGTGCTAACTAAGAAGTGCTTCTAGGAAGCGCGTTTATTACACTCTTGATAAAACGCTTCATAAAACGCTTCATAATATATTTCACGAAATATTTCAGAAAACGCTTCTATAACGACTTCGTAACGATTTTGTAACGCTTTTATAACGATTTTACAACGCTTTTATAACGCTTTTATAACGCGCACCTTGAAAGAGTATACGTGCTCCTACGAACGCTTGAACGCTTCTAGTACATGCGTCACAGCCCCAAAATTGATTCAACGAAAACAAAGACGGGGACAAAAGCATAGAAGTCGCGCCTGATTATAGAGGCGGTGGAACCAGTGGATACGATGCGGTAGTATATATAGTATAGTAAAGAAAAATGTAGAAATGTAGAAATGTAGAAATGTAGAAATGTAGAAATGCAGTGTAAAAAGTGTCACAAACAATGTAGTAAGGCGGTTTATGCTTCCTCGGGCTTGAAATCAGGCTCGTCTTTTATCACTCCGAGCAGAAAACAGAGCGCTTTCTGGGCAAACGATTCCATGTTCTCGATCCGGTCGCCGCTTTTTGTCACTATACGCAGCGTCTTGTTTCCATGAGGGCCGCAGCACGCGAGAAAGAGCTCGCCGTAGGGATACCCGGCATGCGGGCCCGTCCATCCTGTTTCGGCGAGTGTGTACGTCGCGCCGAGCTCGAATTTCAGGTTGCGCGCAAGCCGTAAAGCCACTTCCTCGCTAGGACCGGTATAGTCTTTAATGTCCTGCTCCGACCATCCAGAGAGCACTAACCGCGACTTCAGCGCATATGTGGTCGTGCCGCCTAGAAAAAACTTCGACGCGCCGCTCACAGAAACAAGGTAGCTCGAGATCAAACCGCCGCAGCAGTTCTCGGAAACAGCGACCGTGTGGTTGCTCTGTTTCAGGCATTGCGATATCTCGGAGACGAGGTCGACGATATCAGAATTAATGAACATCGCTTATAGAGTTGGATTGGCGAAATATGCGTGTAATTGTGGACTGTGCGAATTGCACTTTAGTACTGGTTGCAAGCTCCTAAAGAAACCCCAAACGGAAAAAGAACCCTAGAATAGGCAAGGGGGCCCAGGGTGTGAAACTGGTATTTGGTGTGAGGTTTTACCCAAAGCGTGGATGGGGCAGCAGCAGCAGCTATATTGCATCATAATATTGCATTGCTTTGACGTTTGCTTAGGCGTTTTGATTACTCAGAAATATGCGTGTGCTTATACTATCTTAGCAGTTGGGAGTACTGGAAACCTAAGGAAAGGAGGGGGCCACAATTACGAAAGGCGCTAAAACCAAACCTCTAAAGACGCGGGTTGTGTGGTTACGTCAAGCCAGTTGCAGCTCTAAGTACTTAGAGCACCTATACATTAATAACCCGCATAAATGTCGTTGCCACAGGTATATGAAGTGAAAGCCGGCAAGGTAGACGTCAATTTCGAAACAGGGCTTGCCACACCGGTTGCTGGTCAGGGCAAGCTAGTGCTGGCCACGTCGACAGAGGACCCCTCGTTTCTAGGCGCACGGTGGGAGCCACGAGCCAAGAACCGGAGCATCAGCGGAACCGAGAGTTTGCTGCTTGTTCCAGGAGACGTGCAGTTCTCGCATGTCCCCGAATGCCGCACAGGCAGAGTCATAGAAATGCGGTTCCACTCGAGCGGCGAAAGACACCTTTTCTGGCTGCAAGAAGCACCGCAGGGCGATTTGCAGGAATTGACCGAGCAGGACAAAGCTGTTCTTACTAGGCTTAACGAAATGGCGAATGAAGAGCTCGAAGAAGAGGTCGATATTGACGAAGATGCTGAAGACGACGAGGACGAGTCGTAGTAGCCAATTTATGCATTATTTATACTGATCCTACACTTACTCACTGTCCATATTAACTGCTTGTAATGTCTATGTTGTTACTTTTGTGTTGTTTGTATAGCATGTGTTGTTTACTGCCTAGAGCGCGCATAGCACATACATACATACATACATACTGCCCGTTGGAATATTACTGCACAAACGATTTGTAATGCAGCTAAGCGATGTATAGCGTGCATGACGCATAGTGTCATTATTGAGCATCATTGGAAGCAATATTGGGAGCATTGGCTTCTAATACCAAGTGCTTGATGTAGTGCGGAATAAATAATTGTTTAATCATTTGGTATTCCAGTTTGTTATCATGATTTAGTGCACTCTTAATACGCCTAGCACTGAGCTCAGCATTGCTCCCATATAATGTGATTCCAGCACGCCATTAGCGTCGACAGTGGTAATAGCTAGCCCTATACCCACACCACTTAGGCCAATGGGCACTTCCGGCGCTTCCAGTCCCAGCGATATCCAGGACCTTATAGACAGACACGGCGAGGCGCTTTCTAAAGGGAGCAAGAAAGTGCCGTCAATCCGCGCCGAGATCAAAGCCAGTCTGCAGACGGCAATTAATGGTTTGGATAAGGAGATCAAAGAGTACGAACAAAACGTACATCGAATTCAAAGCATTGAAACCAAACTCCAGACTCCAGAGTACCTGAACAAAACAAACGAGATCACGCTGCTCACTACCCAGATCAGCGACGTGGATAAAGAGATTGCGCGGCTGCAAAGCAAAAAGGAAGAACTAATGAAGACTAAACTGAAACTGACTACTCAGCGCGACCGAGAGGCGTTGAAATATAAAGACGCGCTAGAAATTCTGAACAGGAAAATATCTGCATTCGAGTCAAGCAATTCGCTTGCTACGCGTTCATTGAATTTAGAAACAGCGGCAACCGCTTTAGATTTATGGACTAGCGCTGAATCAACCCTTACGCAGCTCGATGATAGGGTCAATGCACTAGACCCTAAAACCGTGCCTGCCATGCTGCTGCTGATCCAGGACGGGATCTACGATTTAGAGAAACTTCACGACAAGTCTCTTGAACTGGGTCTGCCGTTCTTGGAAATCAGTATTGCTCACGAACTACAGGTTCAGTTGAAAGTGCGAGACGCTTTGAATAGACTCAATAAGTAATCCCAATCTACGCATGTAATCTACGCATATTAGAACACGACACATGCAATTGCCCTGCTAAACTTGTATTCACAGAGCAAACAATTGAATAAATAATGGGTATTAGATAGTGTAAATGGGTACTAGATGGGGTGTAAATGGGTAATAAATAGGGTGTATGGGTAATAAATAAGGCGAGCTAGGCCTGGTGCTTGGCTACAATCGCGGCCAAATTAGGCGGGGCCCCGAAATCGAGCCTTCCAATCAACGAGTACTTGTGTTTAGGACGCATCGCTTGCATACGTTTCGTATGCACAAATTCAATCCTGGGCTCGGGTTCGACGCTCGAACCCGCAGACTTGCCGGGCTCGGCAGAATCGGTAGACGTGTTGGATGAAGGCGAAGCCATAGTTTCAGCAGACGGAGACTGTGAATTCAGAGCGTCTGGTAGAGAAGCATCCGTTTGCAGAGGTTTGTTTGTCAATTGAGGCTGGCCCGGTTCAGCAATGCTTGTTTCTGGGCTCGTGGCCTGCGGTTTGGGCGGCTGGACCTTGAATTTTGGCCGTTTCGGGAACGACATTAGGATGTACGGACTCACTGGAACCGCCGTCTTCTCTTTATGCATGCGCGGCTCTAAAATCGAGTTCGATTTCTTGAACAGCTGGGATAAATGGTTGCTGGCAGCTTCTTTAGTGTGTCTAGCCAGCCGGCGGGTAGTTGGAACGGCATGTAATTGCGCGCTGACGGTTTCTAACGAAACGGCTGACTCGTCGTTCCGCGATTCTCGTTCTTTAGCAAGAATCGCGCTAATGCTGTCTTGGATATTGATTTTCCGTTTCCTGCGCGCGATCTCGTCTTCAATGAACATTTCCTTCTCTCTGGACGGGTTCGCGCCATATGTCGCGTTCGCGCGTTTAGCCACTTTCGCACGCAGCTCTTCGTCTTTACTCAGTTCCTGCCGTTTGGTCTTCCCTCTAAGTTTCTCGGATTTCCGCAGATCGCGGCTGCTGCTTTTACCAGGCGAGTTCTCGCTGCTCGTGTTCGCGTCGAACCTGATATCCGACATCCCTGAAAGCAGATTGCTCGTCAAAGAACTGCTGGGACTCGAGGATTCACCCTCAGCGCTGCTTTCTGGATTGATTGCACCAAGAAGTGCTTGCTGAATAGCGCGCAAGGTATCGGTCTCTGCATTCAAATCGGAAGCTGGCGGTGTGTACTCGACGCTTGGTTTCCGGCGCCTGTAGGTCCGTTTAACTGGTGTGATATCGGTTCTAGGCAAAGGGGTATGAACAGGTGCTGATGGGGGCGCAATTGCCGGCTGAGCAGGCGTGACTGCTGGAATATTGAACTCTTTACGCAAAGAAGCTTCGATTTTTGCACGCAAAGACTCGGTTTCAGCTGATAACGTTAAGTTGCTGAAATCAGTCGTACTGGTCAGCCCGCTGAGCCCGCTGAGCCCAGAGAGTCCAGTCAAGCCGGAGAAATCGGTTCCTAGTAACGATCGTGAAGTTGCTGCGTTGATTCCATGAATACCGCTGCCGCTAGCACTACTAGAGGCAGTTGGTGTTTGTTGCTGGGCTTGTGCTTGAGCGTTTTGCTGGTCCGTGAGCACTTTGTTTGCGACATTAGGATCAAGCAGCGATTGGAGCACGTTTCTAATATCAGCGACCTCGGAATCGATCTCGAATTGCGGCGTTGCAGTGTACGAAGAAGGCGCTGTTCCTGCTGCGTTCAGTAGATTAGACTTCAATTGCGCGTTAATGGCGTTCGCCTGGATCTGGCTGCTCAACAAACTCGCAGTATACTGCGCATTGACTGCATTCGACGCTAGTGTTTGCTGCAGCTGGTTGGCATGCGGGTTATAACTATTAGGCAGCTGGTGAGCTAGCGATTGCTGGTTTGAAGTATATGCTGAAGGCTGCAATGACGCAGGGATGTTCAAACCGTTCGATTGTAATGCCGACGAAGCCAAGCTACTGATTCCTGCTCTCTGGGAACTCGCGTCCTTACTGCCGTCGTCTTGAGGCTGGTTGATGAAATCCAGTAACCGCGAGACGCTGGCTTGACTCAGTAAACTATCTTGGTCGTTCTGATGATGCGAGTAGCTATTACTTGTGGCCATGCCTTGCCGTGACGCGTGGCCGTAGGAATTGTGGGAGTTGTTCGCGGTGTGCCAGGAATTCCACTGATTGGCGCCCGTCAAAGCGGGGTCCATGTACGCATCAACCGACTGATTCGATTGCGACGAATTCGCATCGTTTTCCTGGTTCAAAGCACGGGATAAATGAGACGCAAGACGTTGTTCTAACGTCCATTCGTTTTCGTTCATGTTAGTAATCAAAACGCGTCTGCACTCTTTATCCACTTAACGCGTCCGCACTATCCACGAATGCAGTGATACCATAAACCACGCAACTGATGAACAATTTGCATGCAAACTATTACATGCATCATCTGCATCATCTGCATCATCTACCTAAATCGTTAGCATACAAATTACATGCAAATTACATGCAAACACATATATTAGATTTCACTGTGCATTGTAATCGCCAAAACTGCCGTAATGTCATTGAAAAAGAGTATTAAATGTAGCGTTAAATATAGAAAGAAAGTACGAACTTTCTCAAGTTCTTCGGGTTCTTTTAATTAGAGATCTGCTGCACGGGTTTGGCATTGCTTAAATTCGTCAGAATCGTGTCGACCTTCTCCTTGTTGCTTCCAGACTCTGTTTTCTGTACATTTAACAGAGCTGGCTCGAATTTCCGCAGTTCAGGCGCGATATCGGGTCTGTTTTCTATAAGGATACTCAGGGATGTGAACACCGACAGCAGGCGGCCTTTAACGCCTTGAGTAGCAACTAGTTCTTTTTCAGACGTGAGATAAGTATCAGAAAGCTTCTTCAACAGATCCCAGCCTTTGTTGTCGGCGAATTGTTTATACGCTTCAGTGCAATGGCCTACAGCGCTCGAAAGAGCCAGCAATGCTTGCTTGCTAGTCAATCTGTCGTCGGCGCGGGCCATGATTTTCGAAATGGCGCCTTCCTGGTTAACAAGGTCCATTTGCGACTTCTCGTTGTTCTGCACTGCTGCGCTGATAGTCGTAAGCGCGAGCTGCCTGATCTGGACTTCCTCGTCGTCTACAAGCGCGATAAGAGGCGGCCATAATCTGCCGATATTGTTAGCGTTATCCACGTTCTCTACATGGTCGTGGAACGCCTCTAGTTGGTCTATTCTCGTTTCGAGGTCTTGAGAGTTATCGGTGTTTATGGCTACTTGCATCTCAGAATGCATCTGCGCAATATCATCAGGGGCTCCAAACAACTGCGCAAGCTGTTTAGGATCAGGAGGAGGCACGCTCATCCCTTTAGTTTGCGCATCAACCGACCATTTCAGTAACTTCTCCATATTTGTTATTTATGTAATCGGGCGGCGTCTCTTTAAGTAGGCAAAATGGCTTATTTCTCGAAATTGGTCGTACATTCTGGAATTGGGTCGCTAAATAGGATATCTGACGGGTGCATTTTATTTCGATTCATGTATTTTCTCTTTCCTTTTTTTGTTATTTATTATCTATTATTTGTAGAACCTTCATCTGAAGCTGAATTGACGCCTCAAATCCACACATAAAGCCACTACTACCATTACTACCCTTACGCACTACGCATTACGCAATACCATCCACTTCCCTCTAGGCTGCATTACTGTACCACACCGTGCTGCAACGCTGCACATGTATGCCCCGCATTGAATGCGCATTAATGCAGTTCAGAAACGCACAAACCTCGCTTACTGCGGGCATGACTCTAAACAAAAGCAACGTTGCTCATCAAAACGATATTTGGTTACATTGATTCCGTAGATTTGCTGTATATTGTGTATATACTGTACAGCAGTATACGCTATAATAATTTGTCAAACATTATACACTTTGTTCTATACAACTTTTGGTCTCAGTTGTATTCCCGCACTTCGAATCTGACAATACAGTCAGTGGCTACCCCTCTTCTTGAGTACCCCTCTCCTGAACCGCCTTCCAGGACATGGCTGTTCTCCTCATTTAAACTCCACTTTACACCAGTTGAGTTACGCCCGTGCCCTATGCCACAACCCTGAACGTCATTTCAGCACGAGTGTCTCAGTAAGACCCCAACAAACAAACACGTTTGTTTCTCTGTCGTCAATGCCGCTTTTAAGTTTCTGTTGACGAGTATAAGCATTTTCAGCTAACTAATCTTTATAATCTGCTATCTGTGTACGAATTCACATTAGTTTAAACCAGTTACAGGTGTAGTTTTAGCGGTTGTTTGCCAGTCCTGGGCCTTCGATGATGTTCTCTTCTTGCGCCTGCAGTGTATTATTAATACTCACGTCACGTCACCTAGAGATCACATGAATTACCACAACCGAATGCGGGGGTTACATCATATATATACAGGGCACCAAGACACCAGTTTCTCTTTGAGTAACATCTAAAGTTATACACACAAAAAAAATGTCTTCTTCTCTTGAACAGCTTAAAGCCGCCGGCACCACCGTTGTCGCTGACACCGGAGAGTTCTCTCTCATCGCCAAATACAAGCCTCAGGATGCTACCACTAACCCCTCCCTGATCCTTGCCGCTTCCAAGAAGCCCGAGTACAGCCAGCTCATTGATGACGCCGTTGCCGCTGTCAAGAAGTCCGAGACTGCTACCTGCAAGAAGGTTCTTTCCGCTGAGGCCATGGACCGTCTTCTTGTCGAGTTCGGCTCCAAGATCCTCTCTATTATCCCCGGCCGTGTTTCTGCTGAGGTCGATGCTCGTCTTTCTTTCGACACTGATAAGACTGTTGCCAAGGCTGTCAAGATCATCAAGCTTTTCGAGGAGAGAGGCATCTCTAAGGAGAGAATCCTTATCAAGATCGCTTCTACCTACGAGGGTATTCGCGCTGCCCAGATCCTTGAGGAGAAGTACGGTATCCACGTCAACTTGACCCTTCTTTTCTCCAAGGTCCAGGCCATCGCTGCCGCCGAGGCTAAGACCACTCTTATTTCCCCCTTCGTCGGTCGTATCCTCGACTGGTTCAAGAAGAACGAGGGCAAGGAGTACACTGCCGAGTCCGATCCTGGTGTCATCAGCGTTAAGAGCATCTTCAACTACTACAAGAAATTCGGCTACAAGACCATTGTCATGGGCGCCTCTTTCCGTAGCATCGGTGAGATCACCGAGCTTGCTGGTGTCGACTACTTGACCATCTCTCCTAACTTGCTTGAGACCCTTTACAACTCCACCGACGCCGTTCCCAAGAAGCTCGACGCCACTGCTGCCGCCAAGCTCGACATCCCTAAGGAGGAGTTCCTTAACGACGAGCCTAAGTTCCGCTTCGCTTTGAACCAGGACCAGATGGCCACTGAGAAGCTCAGTGAAGGTATTCGCAACTTCGCCAAGGACACCGAGACTCTTCTCGCTCTCCTTGCTGAGAAGTTCTAAACGAGTTCCTCACTTCTCTCTACACCTCCCCTTTCTACCCGACACGATAACACGTTAATGTAATACGTAGATTTTACATATACTTTACAGTATGACATGAAACATGCATAGCATATCTTTTCAACCTGGTACCTGCGTTTTGTGGCACGAAAAAATCACACATCAAATATAGCAAAGGAGACATTATAACTATGCCCTGCATTGGCCCGGTTTCGGTTGCGTTGACTTTCACAACAGTTACAATGCTAGCCAATGCAAGCCTGTAGTTCGCTTGAAGCTGTAAGCATGTAACGAGAGATCATTTCATCCCAACAGTACAGATATTAGCGCAGTTTAGTGGACGCTGTTAGTTTACGCTATCAGTGTGCATTGAAAAAGACTTAGCAGTATAGCGTATCTTATCTATGCTTAGGATCAGACCTCAGCATCTCTACAAGGCCCAGTTAAGGAACGGTATTTTCCATTGTAAAATGAGCACTATAGATCTAGGAAAACCCGGCGATTTCCATGTCCATTTGAGAGACGGCACAATGGCCGAGCTCGTTACGCCGTTTGTGCATAAAGGCGGCGTTAGCGTGTGCTACGTCATGCCGAATTTAGTTCCTCCTCTCGATAACGTTCCTGCCGTTTTGGAGTACAAGAAACGGTTAGAAACTATTGATAGCCGGCCCAAGTACCTGATGTCTTTATACCTTTCTCCCAACATCACTCCTGAAGTCATTCGCGAAGCGAAACAGAACGGGATCTACGGCGTGAAATGCTATCCTGCAGGCGTGACTACTAACAGCGCACACGGTGTAGGCAGTTACGAGCCGTTTTTCCCTGTCTTTGCTGAAATGGAGAAATGCGACCTAGTGCTGAATTTGCACGGAGAGTGTCCTAGTGGAGACGATATTAATGTAATCAATGCCGAGCCGAAGTTTCTGCCAACACTAGAGCTTCTTCACACTCGGTTCCCTAATTTGCGGATCGTGTTAGAGCATTGCACGACTCGCGAAGCGGTTGAAGCAGTCAAAAAGTGCGGAGACTCTGTGGCTGCCACAATCACATGTCATCATCTATACTTGACGGTTGATTCATGGGGCGGAAATGCGTTCAATTTCTGTAAACCCGTTGCTAAATTCCCTGAAGACCGTCAGGCATTGATCGAGGCAGCGACTTCGGGCTCGCCGAAATTCTTCTTCGGATCAGACTCGGCGCCGCACCCTGTAGAAGCCAAAACCAAGGGCAAGAACGCGAGCGCTGGAGTGTTTACTCAGAACGCGGCCATTGCGTACATCGCCGAGGTGTTCGGCAAAGCCGGCAAACTCGAGAATCTCAAGAAATTCGTTACTGACAACGGCAAACGATTCTACAAGATCGACGACAGCGAGCTCGGAAACTCGAGCGTGAAACTCGTTCACAAACCCGAGACCGTTCCTGAACACGTGGACTTGAACGGGGTTACTGTGATCCCGTTCCTTGCTGGCGAGACATTGAACTATTCTATTGAGTGGACTAACTAATTTACCTACTGATTCCTACTTTTTTCCACCTTTTTCCCTATTTCCTACCTATTTACCTATTTACCTATTTACCTATTTACCTATTTACCTATTTACCTATTTACCTATTTACCTATTTCCACATATTTCCACATATTTCCACATATTTGCTTATTTGTCTGCTTGTCTGCTTGTCTGCTTGTCTGCTTGCCCATTTACATATTTGCCTATTTGCCTATTTACCTATTTCTACCTATTTCCTACACATCTCTTACCTATTCAATACCCACTGTGGACCCACAGTTTACCTGTTTAGTGCTGCTTAAGGTGTTATGCACAACGTGGAGAAACCCTGTGCCCATGGAAATACCAGACGAGTTCATCACGATTGAGAAGGATCTGTACAGGATCCGCAGCCTAGACCAGTTCTCTATTCCGCTTCTGGAGTCGCTGCATTTGAAAACGATCCTTGTTCTCGATTCTGGCGTTCCCGGACCGTTAATACGCAGTTTCGCCGAGTTCAACGACGTGGAAACCGTGCACCTGGGCACTGATCCCTGGCGGTCGCAGTCGGAGATCAGCCAGCAGCACGACTACTGGGTCGTTTTAAGCCAGGCAATGAAATACGTTCTAGATACTAGGAATTACCCCTTGCTCGTAATTGGGAATAAACTGATCACGGGGATTGTACGACGTATTGAGAACATCACGCTCTCAGCTGTTCTGGCCGAATTCAACAGCCAATCGGCTCTCCGGTCGCAAGCCTCGTTGAACTACGAAGGATCGGTCTTTCTTGAGCTGCTGCAGCTGAAGTACGGCAGTATTGAAGAAGCCTTGAAAAACACTGAACTGGACGAGGCTGAGAAGCCGCAAATACCGGTAGTCACTTTAGAACTACCGGAAAAACAGTATATTCCGCCTTGGTTTACACGGTTTGCTTTTCCAAACCAGCTCGCGCACATACAACAAATACCGACATGACCAACGACTTGTTGAAGTCTCACATAACTATTTATTCTAACAGTACCAATGCTTTAACGCTGATTAAAGTAATAGCATTCTAGCTGCGTTGCCATTTATTTCTACGTATTGCGTGCAATATCAATACAACGTCGGCAATGTGATGTTAATTAACGTCCATGTACGTGTATTGCATGAAATTACCATGTAATGACCATGTAATTACCATGTAACGTGCATGTAATGGTACCATGTAATGGTACCATGTAATGTCCATGTAACGTGCATGTAACGTACATGTAACATTCACGTAATGTAAACTTGAGCCATGTAATGTAGCGCAGTGGTAGATATGCGTGTACTTGTGCAATGTATTTGGGTAATTTGAGAGTACATAATCATGGCGACTTTGGATTTGCCTCTGGTTTCAGTCCAGCATAACCTGTACGAAGCCGTTGAAGATGTTGTTAACAACGTGAAAGAAGGCGAGAACGTGTTTGTGCATACCGACAAAGAACACCGGCTCAATCTCGACAAAGAGACGCTCGGCAATCCTGCTGAAGTCCCTGACAGCGTCACCCTGAACGGAATCAGTATTCGCATCGCGCCTGTGCTGTTCAGAATCGATAAAAAGAAACGTGTTTCTTGCGGCGACGCCACTAACGACACGGTTCTCTATGGAACCACCGACGGCGACGTCTTTATAAACCCCGTCTACTTCTCGGATTCTCAGCCATTGACCCCGCATATTTTGCATACAAACGTGGCACTCTTCCTTCCTTCTGAAAACGCATTGATCACTGCGGGAATGGACTTCTCGGCCAACGTATACTCGACATCTAAACTATCGAAACCCGCGCATGTTTTGAGGAAACAGAAGGGCATGATCACCGATATCGCGTTTAATAACAACAGCGTGTATACGCTGTGCACGGCCGACAGCACAGTGTGTCTGTGGACGCTAGACCCGGAGGAAGTAGCGACAATTGCCACGCCGCCTGGATCTAAATGCATTAGCTACAACAAGCAAACTGGGCTTCTAATTGGGGCTGCGGACGGGCTATACAGAGTAGACGGCGAGACTTTAGAGCTCGAGAAGGCAGTCGGGCTCAGTGTGAACGAGATCCTGTTTCTGAAAACCAATTCGCAGCTAGCAGTCTACGCCTCGGAAACAGTGGTTGTTATCAGCTCAATTAACCAGCTTTCCAATATCAAATTCAGTGTAAACGTCCCTCTTCCGATCCAGCAGATCCTGCTCTCTGAAACGCATGTCTATATCCGAACCGAGCCTGCATGCTACGAGGTATGCTTAGAAACCATGCAGTTCGAGGTTTTTAGTGGAGAGTGTCAGTACATGGCGCTAAGCACAGACTATATCTACCTTTTGAGTTTCGAAAGCCGCAGGTTCAAAGCAGGTTCAAAGCAGGTTCAAAGCTAGTCTAAGGTACGGTACGTAAAGTGCAAATAGAGTTTGTTGTACGGCTAGTATTATGGCATGGTGGATATAAGTATACAAAACTAGACTCGCAATTACTTGTCTTCGCGGTTCTCGTTCTCTTCCCTCTCCTCGGCCTCGGCCTCGGCACGGCGGTCGTAGAACTCGGAAAGGATGTCGGGAGAAATACGGTTGAGCAGATCCTTGGGGTAGATGCGCAGCAAGCTCCATCCGAGGTCCAAAGTCTCGAGGACAGTACGGTCCTCGTACTTGCCCTGCGTGACGAAGTTGCGCTCGAACTTGTCGAGGAACTCAAGCGAAAGCTTGTCCTCGGCACTGAGAGCCTCCTCACCGACAACGGCCTTCATGGCAGCCGCATCACGGCCAATAGCGTACTTAGCGTACAGCTGGTTAGAAACCTCACCGTGATCCTTACGGGTCATGCCCTCACCAATGGCGGCCTTCATCAAACGACTCAAACTGGGCAGCACGTTGATGGGGGGGTAGATGCCACGAGCGTGCAGCGCACGGTCGACGAAGATCTGGCCCTCGGTGATGTACCCGGTCAAATCAGGAATAGGGTGGTTCATATCATCGTTCGGCATTGTCAGAATAGGAATCTGGGTAATCGAACCGTTACGGCCTTCGACACGACCGGCGCGCTCGTAGATCGTCGCAAGGTCCGTGTACATGCTACCGGGGTAACCACGGCGACCAGGGACCTCTTCACGCGCGGCAGAGACCTCACGCAGAGCGTCTGCGTACGAGGTCATATCAGTAAGAATTGTAAGAACGTGACGCTCGGTCTGGTACGCGAGGTACTCGGACGTGGTCAAAGCGAGACGAGGAGTGATGATACGCTCGATCGTAGGATCGTTAGCAAGATTGAGGAAAAGAGCAGTACGTTCAAGCGAACCGTTCTCCTGGAAATCACGCTGGAAGAATTTAGCAGTCTCAAGATTGACACCCATGGCCGCGAAAACGATGCTGAAGTTCTCCTCGTGACCGTCGTGGACGTCCTTGGTGGGGCGGGCAAGACTGGCTTGACGGCAGATCTGAGCAGCGATCTCGTTGTGGGGAAGACCGGAGGCACTGAAAATGGGGATCTTCTGACCACGGGCGATGGAGTTCATACCATCGATGGTGGAGATACCGGTGGAGATCATCTCCTCGGGGTAGGCACGGCTGTAAGGGTTGATGGGACTTCCGTTGATGTCCAAATAGTCCTCAGCCATGACCTGGGGACCCTTGTCAATACTGGCACCAGAACCGTTGAAAACACGGCCAAGCATATCCTCAGACACAGCCAAACGCAGACTTTCGCCGGAGAACTCAACCGTGGTCTTTTTGACGTCAATTCCGGTCGTACCCTCGAAAACCTGCACAATCGCCTTGTCGCCGCGGACCTCAAGAACCTGGCCACTGCGCACAGTGCCGTCAGGGAGAGTAAGGCTCACGATCTCGTTGTAGCGGGGGTACTTCACCTTGTCGAGAATGACTAGGGGACCGTTGATGGCATTGACGGTGTTGTAAGTCAGGCGCGGCTCCAAACTGAAGTTTGAGGTCACGGCCTTCTTGTTGAGCTCAAAAAGCTCCTTATCGGAAAGGCGGGGGTCGGTAGCTACTGCCATGTCGTGGTGGAGGTTGAAAGGGGAAGGAGGTGCAGTTGAATTGACATAATCAATACGTTTGTAAGCGAATTGAGAGAGCCGTAAACGGGTAGAGATACGTGTACAGGTGCTTAGAAACGCGTGATACTGCTAATTACGACTAATGACTAAATATGGCATGCGTATCTATGCTTTGTTTTTTTTCCTAGATCTCGGTTTATAGAAGCCAATCTTCCATTATTCCGTCTGCTTTTTTAATTTATTTTACGTTTTCTTAACTACTTTCTTTTGTGTATGCTTTAACGCCTCAGTCTGCTCCGCTACGCTGCATTATTAGGGGATAAACTGCCAAACCTATTTATAATTCCATCTCCACCATTTAAAATCTCAGCTACCACACTCTGCCATTATTACTACTACATGTCTTTAGTGCACACTCATTTGGAAACTGTACGTAAACCAGGTGTAAAATGTTAATATTTTGTGTACTCGTCTCGTGTTTCCATCGTATTGATACTTTTTCACATTGTTTCTACTAACTTGCGTGTTTTTTCTTTACAGCGTTATGCTCTTATACCAGTTATTGCTCTATAGGTGTGAGCGTGTATCTTCACGCATCAGTCTACGTCAGTCTACATAAGTCTACCACTAGATGCACTGTTTGTATGCACTGTGTTCTACGTATT
Organism: Starmerella stellata; assembly: GCA_030674195.1. Classification (NCBI taxonomy): domain Eukaryota; kingdom Fungi; phylum Ascomycota; class Dipodascomycetes; order Dipodascales; family Trichomonascaceae; genus Starmerella; species Starmerella stellata. The sequence goes on along the minus strand of JAJLWC010000042.1, from coordinate 7,828 downwards.
GTGTGTCTGCATTATGTACTGAAACTGGGTGTGTGTTCCACGCCGGATCTCAGATCTCGTGCTTACGCTTACGCGTACCCACATGCATACGCAGATCTATATATATACCCAAACCACCTACCCACCTAACCACACAAATCGTCTAGCTAACTATAGACAACGGGGTGTGCACGCTAATGCAGACCCAAAAGGGACGGTAATTCAGCTGCATTTTCAGGTACGATGGTATTGAGTTCACTTTTTTCAGTGTTTCGTTATACTTTTTATATATTTATTCAATAATCCAATAATTCCCCTAATGTTTTTAAATCGCGTCGGTCTCGGCAGTTTAGGTTGGCGTCTTGTGGAGCCACAGAAAGCAGCCAGCATTGATTTATAACCCAGATTTCGCGCCCTTCATTAGCAACACTATGCGGCCCAGAGACCGGTTGCTTCTTCTGAGCGTGTTATGCCTTCTAACCTCGTACCTTGTATTCAATAAAGCCAAAGACGGCACGCTGGCGCGCAGATCTGGCGCCGGCGACGAGGCGTACGAACGGATGAACTGGCAAGATATCCCGAACGTCGACAAGAACCGGACGCAGATCGGCAAAGAGAACGCGGTTCTCTACATGCTTGTGCGCAACTTCGAGGTCCACCAAGCGCTGGAATCGATTCGCCAGGTCGAGGACAGGTTCAATAGACGGTACCACTACCCCTGGGTCTTTTTGAACGACGACTACTTCACTGACGAGTTCAAGAGACTGACCAGCGGCATGGTGAGCGGATCGGTTGAGTACGGCCATATTGCGCCCGAGGTGTGGGACACGCCGCCTCATATCAATCAGGAGTACTACGAGGAGAGGCTGCAGTACATGGTCGACAACGACGTCATCTACGGCGGGAGCAAGTCGTACCGCAATATGTGCCGGTTCAACAGCGGAAACTTCTTCTGGCACCCCCTGATGCTGAAGTACGACTACTACTGGCGCGTCGAGCCGAGCATCCAGCTGTACTGCGACCAGCGCTACGACCCGTTCGAGTTTCTAAGGCTGAACGACATTCTGTACGGTTTTGTTGTGAGTTTGGTCGAGTACAAAGAAACCATTCCGACGCTGTTCAGGACTTTCTTGGAGTTCAGTAAACAGAACCCCGAGCTGATCCATCCCGACAACGCGCTCGAGTTCGCGACGCATTTCGACCCAGTAGAGGACGCGTTCAGCCAGGAGCGCGCTACGAAATTCAATTCGGACGGGTACAACACGTGTCATTTCTGGTCGAATTTCGAGATCGCGAACCTCAATTTCTTTAGATCGAAAGAGTACACCGCGTATTTCAACCACCTCGACCAGTCGGGCGGGTTCTACTACGAGCGGTGGGGCGACGCGCCGGTGCACACGCTGGGCGTGCTGGCGCTGATGAGCAAGTCGCAGATCCATTTCTTCAGTGATATCGGGTACTACCACCCGCCGTTCTTCCACTGCCCTAGCGACAGCGAGTCGTTCGACAGCGGGCGCTGTTTGTGTCCAATCGACAACGAAAAGGTGGACAACGGGTGGTACTCGTGTCTTCCGAAATGGCTCGACTTGTTCGGCAACAAAATGGTGTACAACGCGCCCACTTTACAGAAGTTCGAGTAGCGCCATCACTAGCACTGCATGCATCTATATACTACATCTTCTACATGTATATACGTACCATCTATCATCCCATCTATCATTCCATGACCCATCCCACAATGCACTCTTCTTGTGCACTCATCTACCCACATCTACTTACATGCATTACTGGGCTATTGTGATAGCTTAACGCATACGTGCTTACGCGTCTGCACCGTTTATGCCACAATAATGACAATACTGACAACACTGACAAATTGGATCCTGCCAATATGGCCTGTGTGATCTGGTTGTATTAGTTTAATGTACTAGTTTAATGTATTACTTGAATGTGTTCGTTTGATATTAGTTTAATTATGAGATGGTTTATTGTTTTATTTATTCTAGGCAAACCGGCGGAGCTGATCCAGCAGCACCTGCAGATCTTCATCGCTCTTTTTGAACACAAGCGACGGAATCAGCGTCTTGGCCTCCTCGGCATCGTCGCACACTAGACTCCCGAGCTGAGCAATCTCGAAAGGATGCAGATCGTCGTTCTCAGAAGACTTCAGCAAGTGCTCTACTGCTCTCACTGTTTGCTCGTCTTTGAACCGCGCAAACACACTGAGGTACTCCCGAGTTTTGCGCATGACTTCATTGCTGTCGGCGAATTCCTCGTCATGGTCTTCGTTCGTGAGATCCTGCTCGTCTCCGCCCCGGCGACGGGCAATACAGGTGCTGAGAAGAATACGCGTCTCGCTGAGGTTGAGGGGGTAGAAATTCTGCACCTGACCGTCTTCTCCGATCTGGGGGTAGCAGAACTCAGGCCCGAACTCTAGCTTCGTGGCATCTTCTTCTTCATGGACTTTTCCGCGGACTTGTCTACGCGCTCGGAATATAGCCGCAGACATGTGGTTAGTAATGCGTACCCGCTGTACCTATCTACTTGCCTGACGTTGCTTACACCTACCTATATTGCCTTGTCTCCTACCTATATTACCTATCCATATACCTATCTACCTGCCTACCTACCTACCCATCTGTACCTATTTACCCACATCTGTACCTATCCCAGAACATTGCATCACCAACCGCGCTACTCGTGGCCACACCTACCCGCACATACCAGCTAGCCTGCTAGCCTGCATTCTGTACTATATGTAATTATGTATACACAAATACAAATTAAAAGGAGATAACGCTTAAAAGCAAACACAGGTGCCCCCAATTGGTCAACACAGTTAACGTCTTTCTCCACCATCTATACGTTCGGTCTCTTTGTAGGGTTGGATTTATAACCACTTATTCAGAAATCAGCCGGTCAGTAGACCTACAAGTTCTAGACAAATGGGTTGGTTCTGGGCGAGCAACGCCGCTCCCACACAGCCGCAACAATGCGTTCTTGCGTCGTACCTCTGGATCCCTCAAAACGTGCCGTGGCTCACGAGCTATGAAGAAGACTCGTGCCCTGTTACCAAACCCAGCACTCCAGCGGCGCCGGTCTGTCCAGTTAGAGCCAAACCCGAGCCTAAAAAAGAAGTTAGCGAACCTGTTGATTCGAAAAAGCAAGGGAAATGTCCAGTCAATCATGCCGCAATGAACAGTTTGAACAACATGCCGTCGAATTTGGAATCGGCGCGACTTCCTGGCCAGAAAACGTTCCTGCCAACTGAGCGCACCGTCTCGGCTATTCCAAAGGGCGATACGAACGCTGAAGGGTTCTGGGAGTACCCCTCGCCCCAGCAGATGCTTGCGGCAATGGTGAGAAAGGACAAAAAGGACAACGTCCAGAGCGAGATCGACGAAACCGCAGTCGAAAGCATGGTCGACGTGCACAATTTCCTGAACGACGGCGTTTGGAAAGAAGTGCTTGAATGGGAGAAACCGTACTCCGACATCACGCATATCCAGCCTCGACTGCTCAAATTCCAGGGCCGCCCGGGCGAATTGAGTCCTCGTGCACGGTTTCTGCAGTTCATGGGAACTGTTTACCCTTCTAAATTCGGTATGCCGCCTCCTTTCGATAGACACGACTGGACTGTCCTTCGGGCAGTTTCAACTGACCCGTCTGATGTGAAATGGAAAAAGGTGCGCTACGTCATTGATTTCTACGAAATCCCCAACGCAGAAGACGGTGACTCGGTCTTCACTGTAGACGTGCGTCCTGCTTTAGACAGTGTTGGCAGCGCGATCGACAGGATGCGCGCTCCTCCTAACCGGTCATAACCTTGTTTCCAATCTGGATAGTGGGAACAAAGTGAAGACCCGCATAACATATAGAGATAGAATGCATACTTCCATAGATACTTACTCAAATACTTACTCAAACACTCAAACACTCAAACACTAACACCTACTCAAACACCTACTCAAATACTTATTCAAACACCTACTCAAACACCTACTCAAATACTTATCCAAACACACATAGATCTATTTAATTTCCATGTTTAATTTCCATGTTTAATCTCAATGTTTAATTTTCATGTTTAGTTTCCATATTCAATTAGCCTGCCTCGATTTTTTGTGGACGCTAATGCTGCTATGCGTTCTGCACGTTTCTGCACGTTTCTGCATGTGTGCTAACCTGCCTATTTCGACGCATCATAAGCGTCCCATGCAGCACAATGCCTTTTCAATACATCCCTAATACACCCTTGCTATATTATTACCTGTTAAGGTTCATTTACGTGCTAAAGTTCGTTTTAATCCAGAAGCCCGTGTGCACTGACTGATCACACCTCTTTACTTGTATGCGTACTGTTTCATAATCCTGTGCACCCTGAATAGCGTGTGCACCCTGATTATCATGCACCTGCCTTCTACGTAGTTAACAAATGCTGGGGTCCAAGTCATACCTAACTAGCACACTGTTAGCACGCAATTAGGGGCAAGAAAAAAATCATTAAAAATGCTGTAATATAGAGGACTGTTATGAAAAGTTTCATTTATAGAAACAGATGCAGAATACATATATAAAAGGAACCACAAGCAGAAGAACCATTTTGTACCGACAAAATAATAACCACACTAGTATATACAGATATATTTTCAGCAGCCCTTTGTTTTATTCTTTGTCGTATAGCGTCACGCCGTCACAGATGTATATAGAAGTACAATGATTTCACGAATTGTTGCGTTCCCATAAAACAAACTTGTACTCGAGATCGTTCTCTTGCACAGTGCTATTCTCTGGGAGTTCAACCTCCGGCCCCAGCACTTGGCGCAGTCTCGTGTCTGGTTGCATCATCCACTCGTGCTGGTTGAATCTGAAGAACGTGTCGCACTTCATCTTGTTCTGCTCGTCTTTGATCAGCGTAATAAACAGTTTGTCGGCGTACGGCAAAGCTGCGGCGTAGAGTTCCGCTCCGCCAATGACAAAGACCTTTTTCTCGGGATCGCTCTGGCCAAGAGCGCTCTCCAAAGAGGTGCACGCGAGGACCCCCGTGCCATAGCACGCACTAGGATCCCGCGAAATCACCACGTTTTTGCGACCCACGAGTGGTCTGTATTCCTTAGGGATCGACTGCCATGTTTTCCGGCCCATAATGACGGTGCTGTTCATGGTCACCTGCTTGAAGTATCGCATTTCTCTCTTCAGGTGCCACGGCAACTGACCCTTTCGGCCAATACCGAATGCAGGGTCAGTCACCGCCATAATCAACGAAACCGGTCGGACCTGGGTCATCTGAACAATAATAGGGTTGACAGCGGGATTTCTTGATTTAATTCGTGATACCCACAACCCTGGTGGAGTGCAGTCAACCCGCTATTTGCACTAATTGACAGGTTGTGTCCGGTTACATTAGACGTGAAAACCTAACCTTTTAATTTCTTGTTGCGTTCCCCGGATATAAACTCAACCCGGCTATTGTTGTAGGATTTATCACCGTTGGTGGGAAATGTGGATAATCAATGCTTCTTATTAGCTGGGTAAAAATGTGCTATCGTTTTATATTTTCTTACATATCGTGGTTAGTTTGATTGGTTCCTCGCAAATAGGGTTGTAACGGTCTTCCTGCCATATCTCTCAACCAGCTGGTATAACCCTTTACCACTCCGCCTTCATTACCGTTAATTTCCCCCATACCTATTTATCCATAGATGCTAAATTTGCCCATTGGAAGCAAAATGGCATTTCTTTCGTTGGTTCTAGTCGATCAGCAATTGCTGAGCCTCGAATTTCTAATTACACAGCTAGTAAACGAACTAAACGACAATATAGATGTAGACTCATTATTGAAGACTGCAGATATCGTAGAACACTGCTGGTCGATTCAAAAATAGATTTCACAACCTGGAAATGTTTTGATTGAGTATATACAGGGATTTCATTTGGGATTATAGTCTTGTACAAATAATATAACATCTATAGCTTTTGTGTTTGTATGGGTAGAAACTTCACAATTGGCGGGGTAATGCTCACAGTTGTACTGTTAGGAATGCTATTGCGCGTTGGTTTATGATTTTACTTTGCAAATAGTCATTTCGTGGAGCTCGCTTTAATTGTGAAGATCAACATAGTTGCGAGTTTGTGTATAAAAGGGGAGTGAGGGAGGGAGGTGCGACAAGTAGAATATCATTCTTACTCAAGAACGATGTACTTGTGAAGGTGCTCAGGGATCGAGTTAATGAACCCAGTGTCCTCAAGCCACTTCTTGCTGAAGAAACGGTAAGCGTAACGCTCAGCAGGGTCGCAAAGAAGAGTGACAACAGTGTTACCAGGGCCAAGGTTCTTAGCAACCTCGTAAGCAGCAACAACGTTCAAACAACTGGAACCACCAAGGTAAAGTCCCTCCTCGTCAAGAAGTCTGTAAACCATGTTAATAGTCTTCTTATCTTCAATGTGAAGAGCGCCGTCGATCTTCTCGATATCCTGAGCAAGGTTATCAGTCAAACGGCCCTGGCCAACACCCTCAACGAAGGTGCTGTCTCCAGTAGCGTCAAGAGTACGCTTAGTGACGTAGCTGTAAAGGGAACTGGAAGGAGGATCAGCAAGGAAAGCCTTGACACGGTTGTCGCTGATCTTTTTTAAGTAGTGGGTGATACCAGAAAGCGAACCACCAGTACCAGTGGCACAAACGAAAGCATCAATATCGCCGTTGGTCTGAGCCCAGATTTCGGGACCAGTGGTCTCGATATGGGACTGACGGTTAGCGAGGTTACCGAACTGGTTAGTCCAGAGAGCGTTGTCAAGACGCTCAGCGTGGCGCTGGGCCTGGTTGTTGAAGTTCATCGGGTCAGAAATAGGGGCAGGGGGGACAGGGAAAACTTCAGCACCGAGCAGACGAAGAACGTCAATCTTACGCTGAGAGAAGGTGTTGGGCATGTAGAAAATACACTTGTAGCCACGGGATCTGCTGATAAGAGCAAGACCAACACCAGTGTTACCAGCAGTACCCTCAACAATGGTTCCTCCAGGCTTGAGCTGACCCTTCTTCTCGGCATCCTCGATCATCCAGAGAGCAGGACGGTCTTTAACGGAGCCACCGGGGTTCATGTACTCGGCCTTACCATAGATGTTGCATCCGGTCTCTTCAGACAACCGGTTGAGACGAATTAAGGGAGTGTTACCAACGGCACCACTAAACCCTGCGTCAGCAGTGATAGGGAGGTTGCCACGGCTGAACCTGGCAGCATGTCTGATGATGGAGGAGACTTTCATTGTTTTAATCTAAAGAAATTCTTGTGAAACGAAAAGTGTAAGGGAGTGCAAGGGGCCCTATATATATGTCCCTCGGCAGAAGAACAGCATGCATGTGTCTTATAACACAATTGCACGTGCGTCGTTAACGATGCGCCTATTCTTGTAACTCGTTGAATTGACCGTTGAAACGGTCTGATGGGGCTGACCAGGGTGCTGGAATTGAAGAATAAACAAGCTGCGTAAATAAAAATAAAAAAATAAAAAACGCCTTTCGACGAATACTGGGGAATACGTCTGTATATACTGTAACCTCACAGCTATGACTAAGTTGTGCCGCTAGTTGCCACAAAGGCTGCCCACAAAGGCTGCCCGGTGTCCCCGATCGAATCTGACGTGCAGTCAGCTTTTGTTGAACCTCTGCAGCAGTATCTTGTATACAGAGTGTGATTCTTAGTAATAGTGTGCGATGAGATTAGCCTAGGGTGTAGGGTAAGATCATTCAAGCTATACTTAGACTGAAACGGGATGTAAGTCCAAATGTATATTATTCCAATTTATTATTTAGGTTGTTTCACCATCCTATTTATACTTGAGTATCCAGTGG